>MU865566.1:0-23032 GCA_033297215.1 Podospora fimiseda | reverse complement strand
TGAGTTCGCTCACGCGTGTAAATAATTGTAGAGGGACCGCATATCCCATAGGGATGGAGGCACCGCCTCCAGCGGCGTAAGATCAATAATAATATATCAACCTCCCGAGCGTAACATGGAGGACTGCAAGGTTACGGAATCATTTAATATCTGGTCTTTTGGTTGCGTTCTCTTGGAATTCATAACCTGGCAGCTCGGTGGGTGGGAGTTGGTTCAGGAGTTCTCCAGAGCCGGAGAAACTTTCAACATCCTGCTGTTTGGTTGGAAGACAGATCGCTTTTACGAGATTTTCCGGCAAGTAAGCGAAGGCAGTCTCAGTCTTGAGTCCAATTCTGCGCTTGTGCGGGTGAAAAAGGAAATACACCAGGTGAGTGCCACCCAGAGAGTCCGCTGTCGTCGTTTCGGCTGAGTTTAACTGAAGATGGCATACATGCAGTTTGTCAACAAGCTTCATGCACACAAGAAGTGTAGCGAGACGTTCCATGATCTGTTGTATTTTATAATGGAGAAGATGTTAGTCATTGAGTCGGTGAATCTGGGACGCCGCGCATCTTGTAATGAGGTTCATCAGAAGCTCAAAGAGCATTACAACAGGTTAATCGACCCGGATTATGTTATACGGCCTGTGCCCTGAGACATGATCGATGCAGTTTGTCCCGAAGCTGTTGAGATGCCCTTGAACGCCGAAGGCGCCAGGTCATTAAAGTTAAGATACGGTGACCTCCTACCCCACAATGAAAGAACCACAACAATTCGTTACGGAGGGAACCTATCGCCTGGTCCGCGGCGCGCATCGACCGTAGACTAGGTATATGTGCGTTTTTGTTTGCTACCTGGATACTACCTTATAAACTGGACAAAATAGCTAACGTTAACTCTTTCCAGTTTTTATCGTAGACTGAATGTTTGAATGAGTAGGTACGGCAGAGTTAATGGTCTAGGTTTTTTTTCTTTTTCTTGTTCTTTTTCTTTTGGGTTTGGGATACCTTTTTTTCAATCCTAAGTTTCTTTTTAGTTCAATTCCAACATGTTAAGCTAAGAGAGAATTCATTGTCTTTTGGAATGTAGTTTCTCGAATTTTTCTCTCCGAGGATATTGAACAAGGTGGGAGATTGTGTGGTCCGCAGAGACATTCTCTTCATGTTACTACACGGGTCGCTATTCAACCAAGTACTGTAATTTGGCAACGAAATCAGGTATATGATAGGGAGAACACTGCTATCTGACCACTTCACAAGTGATTCAGACCACGTATCAACGGAAAAGGAACCACCAAACGGCCTTATCTTACCTAAAGGCCTTGCCGTCAAAACCTGGGTCAAGATCAACTCATTGACCACTTCACTACATGTACGCTTTTTAAAACAATTAAATGTCTATTACAACGCAATAAAAGATTCACCTCCCAAGAAAAATCCCCAAAATTAAAAGACATCCCCGAAATTGATCTTAGAACCGTTTTCAACCAATCACACTCCTTCGGCGCCTCCACCGTTTCCCGTTTGCTTCGCCACCCCAACAACCATACTCATTGGCTAAATTCCGGCCGGATGGCTGATACCGAAGAGTTAACACCACCAAGGCAGCCAAGAGCTGATCGTGCTCTCCTGTCCGTTGATGCATACGACTAATACAAGTTAAGAAATACCCTCGAAATATTCAGCTCTCATCTTCCTTTCTCCCCAAACCTTATCAAACTTGATTGCCGGTACATGGCTGCCTCTTTCCCCCTTCCTAATTGCAGACACCCTATCTCCACCTCCCTTTGTAGAAAGACGACACAAATGACGGTAACTTAGACCCAGGAGAGGTGCTATACAGTTTGACGACAAACATGTTTTGTTCGATCTGTTTCAAGTGGGTTACATTACGTTAGTTCGGTATAAACCTGCCAGAGAGGGAGATGGTGTCCACTTACATCAACTTTGTAATGACCACCCCAACGGTCAAGTTTTTGAATGAGAGCCCTTGCCTTGATCTTGTGACATGGGACTTCGACGACGGTGTAGTCCATCTTGCTGAGTGCTTGCTAAAGTACCTGTACTGAACCTGGGAAAATTATTTTTTGAAGATTGACGATAGATTATTGGGTTGTGCTGGTGTTGTTGTCGTGAAAACAGGGATTACTGGCATATAGACCCAATAGTTTGGTTTAGGTTGTGGGGAAATACCCCTTGTGGCGTAAAGGAAAAACTTTTTTATAATTCACAAAAAAAAAAAAAAAAAAAGCAAAGAAAAGTCAAACGGATATGTGGCGAAGAAAAAGAAAGAAAGAGCGCTGATCAATGTGGCTGAAGCAGGTCCGAGTCACCTGGAGGTGAGTAACTCCGTCAGCTGCTCCGGTACCGTATAAAAGTGTGATTAACCTAGGCATCGCTTTGAATGGCTGGAATGGACGATGAGGTATGGAATGCTCACCTTACCAACTGGAAATATGCAAGGGAGGCGTTGATTAGTTGGAGGCGAATTTTGCCAACGGAATTGATATGGCTGAAACTGATCACCTTTATTATGCAGCTTTGATACTGGGTATTTTAGCTAACAAGTGCAGTTTATTTGGCGATCAAAAACTTAAATAGTCTTGGCATATAAGGCGGATGAGGAACAATTTTGAGGCAATCGAAGCTGAGGCCGTGTGCCCCTCACTGCCGGCGTCTTGACTGACCATCAAGGTGTTTTGGGGCATCAAACGCACTTTGGAGGTAATTACCTATCGTGTTCATGGTGAAACATCGATAACGGATAGTTGCATCGTGTAACTTATGTACCCGGAGTCACCGACTCGGTGTTTGGCGGGGGAAGGCCTTTGGGCCTCCAATGTAGTTTAGATCATATACGGTAACCAAGGCCATGTTGATTTATCACATGAAAGTATATTGGCAGCACAAATACCTCCCAGGTGTTTTGCAAGACAATTTGTGTTTATCTGTGAGCCTATTAGTTGCCTAATTCACTCTAGGTAGAGACCCAAATTGGGCAAGACCTCGTCTGTTTGACTCATTTTAAACTGAGCCACTTTCGGGAACGAGTCAAGAATTTCAAGAGTGTCATTACCACTATAGTCGTATTCGTTATCTTTGAAATTTCTCTTTTTGCCTTTTTGTGGCATCCAAGTCACCTTCCACTGCAAGTCATACGTCCACGTGGAAGGCAATCCCAGACTGAGACTGGCATACCCAACAGCCACCAACCACAAGAGGCCGACTGATCCCTGTCTCGCCAGCTGGTTGTGATCAGGCATGATTAGGTAGGTATCCCTTCAACAAATCGAGAAACGCCGTTGTATTTATTGATGCCTTATTATGTAACCCCAATCTCTCACCCTCTTTTCTCTCCCATTTCCTCATCACCTTTTTTACCCTTCCCTAAAGCAATTTTAGGCCGCACTCTTGTGAAGAAGTACCATAAGCCAAGTACCACAAGAGTAATTCCCAAAGCAAGTACAGGATATATCCAAAAATAAGGAGACACAATATGTTGCCCTGGCTCGGCCTTCCAGTCAAAGAATGTCATTGAGAATAAGGAAGCAAGGAATGTGGCTGGGAGGAAGAACATGGTGAGAAATGCGATTGATCGCATCTGGTTCGAGTCCTGACGAGTTGCATTGGAGATTTTAAGGTTAGCTTGCGTGTCTTGGTATCCTATTTGGTTCCATGACTGGTTGCCTGGTGTTAGTAAAAGATTGCCTAATTCCACTTGCGCCTCTGAAGACTTACCAGTTGGGCAGAAAGAGCCATTCCGTCAATGACCATGGAACATTCCCGAATCTTCTCGTCGTACTCGGCCATGATCTCTGTGAGCCTCTTTTGGATTCTCCGTCCAGTCTCCTGTGCGCTTTGCTTCCAGGATTTCTCATCAGGGACTGCAGTAGACGTCGAGCTGAAACTGCCCCTACCGGTTGACTGCGGTGAAGAGCAGTCCTCAGCTTCCGTGAGGTATTCCCTCTCCAGCTCAGAAATGTGGTCGTGCATCTTGGTGAGTTGAACCTTCCATGACTCAAGGGCAATCCTTAATCTGCTGACGCTGATCCAGTTTTCAACTGAGTAGTTTTCTTGTGCCAGTTCAGAGGTTGATGAGATGGTGGCGGTCTTGGTCATGGCCTTGACTTGGAGTAAGAGATCAAACACATGTTTCTCAACGTCTTTGAAGTGTCTGAGCTTCTCAATCTCAACCAGAATTCCTATGATCAGCATCGGATGAGTCCAGGCGTCTTCCGAGTTGAAAATGCGACCAGCGAATTCTTCCACGGCGTTGTCAGGCGGTCTACCGGGTCCGTCTGTGCCGGGAGAGCATCCAAATACCACAGCTGAGGTAAAGCCAGTGACCGGGTTGAAGACTGCCGAGACAGCCAAATCTCCAGCCGTCACACCTGATGTTCGACAGCAGTAATCTTGATTCATCAGTATGCTGTCTAACCGTTTGAACTGTCTCACTCACAGATGGAATTCCCAACACGACCAGTTAAGTTGATGTCTTCAAAGAAACCAAAGTCTGATCTGTTGATAACGCGACATGTGTCTCCGTGGAGTGGAAACTTGGTCAAGATCTGATCAAACCCTTCCCGTGAAAATGGGAGATAGAGTAAGTGACAAGGGTTATGATGTTTGCCTGGATCTTGCTCATACTTGGTTGCAAGACTTGGAATTTCATGTCAGCACGAGAAAGGGTTAGTTTGAAGTGGAAACGTTGAAGCTGGACTGGTTCATACATGACGGCGAGTCCCGATTCCTGCTTCCGAGTCTCAACTTCCTCCATCCATCGTGCCAATTCGGCATCATTCTTGATATCACGTTCTAGGAGTTCCTGTTGTATCATCGCAATTCACGTCAGTTTGGGTATAAATATGGCCAGTTACACGTACTCAAACGTACGTTTTCTCCAGCATATCGGCAAACTGCTTTGTTTGGTTTGGGGTAGTACGAAAAGACGTTCTTCAAATCGTCCGCGCTGAACTCTGGGTCTCCATAAGGCCAATCCATGATTATATGATAAGTGTGATGTGATTGTACTCCGTGTGCTCAAAGACCCTGAGTAATAAGGAACGACTGAGGTTATTGTACACTTGGGATCCAGGTGGGCCTCACCAATCGCCCGGATCCGATCATGCCATGGCATGGTGCGGGGTTTTCAAGGATAACATTAGGGCAGTGCCAGCCCGTGGCTTGGCTTTGTTGTCTTAGCTGCATATTACCATGCATATTGGTTTTGATAGCGTGGTAATTTGTGAGAGGTGGTGCAAGAAGGCTACCAATAAGAAGTGAACGCGACCCTCCATTGTTGGCCTGGGCAGAGGCAGTTCACCCGCGTCCCGCGATCATGATGAGAGAACCACAACCCCTCAGTGGGGCGGTCTCATTCTCTCCAATATCCTGCCATTTCAGCATTACACCGCAGGTTCTCCAGTCTGAAACCCCTGCGCGGTCCTTCAGTCTCGGGCGTACAATGAATGCAGCTGCAGATGAAGTCTGATGTCGTCCATCGGGAAGGAGCATAAGGCTCTATGGGCAAAGTGAAGCTCTTTGCACTTGTCTTGCGGGTATATAATGACTGTGAGTGCCCGGAGATTCTGCCTTGAGGAGTGACTGAGGCATCCATCCCTTTTCTTCTCCCGGGTCTGGAACTGCCTTGAGATCGGAGCTAGCAAGCCACCCATCTTTCTCAGGATCTGCAGCAATCATTCAGGTCTTTTGAAACTCTCTCACATCAAAACCCGTCCTTACACCTGGCCTGGGAACCCAGGCACTCCTCACCGTAGCGATGTCTGTGCAACAGGTCATCCCTATGCGCTACACTGATTCGGACAACCTGTATAAGCACCTCCGGTCTTTCTTTCCTGCCGAGGACTTTGCTGTCCATGTTTGTACTCCCCGAGAACACTCTTTTGCTGTCTAATATTGGGTTTGCTAATAAGTGTTTCCTCATAACAACAGACAGAGATGGGATCATATATGTTGTGCCTGTCTCGCTATCTGACCGAGGTGAGCCTCGAATGGTTCTTATGATTGTCACCCTCTCGGCCTCTCCCAATCCTTTTTCGGTAACCGTTCTAACTGACATGAATCAGTCCGAAGTCGCCAATATCAAACGCCATTATGAGCGGCGGAGTAAGCGACGCGCCCCCAGGAGCTAGGAAGTGTCGCTGATTACTGCAACATGGTTTCGTCTATCAAGATTCGGGAATCATATACCTAGTGTGCTTCGTCAATCTTTAGATAGTGCATTCTTGAATTTGAATAACCTTCCAAGTCTAAAATACTACCTTATCCAACGTAATTATATGACTCTCAGAGTTGGCTGCTGGACCATTTCGGTACACAGTCTGCACTTGAGTTCGCTCACGCGTGTAAATAATTGTAGAGGGACCGCATATCCCATAGGGATGGAGGCACCGCCTCCAGCGGCGTAAGATGAATAATAATTATATGACTCTGAGATTGTGGCGGTCGACGCCATCCCGTACATTATTTATATCCACCACCCTAGGTAGTAAACATTGCGTACATGTAGTGCTCGTGACCTTTGGGGTGTACAGGTCAACCAAAAAGCCAGTAAAAGAATACCAAACGAAAAGAAAACCAACGGTATTTACATGAACGGTCCTTTGCTCTCTGATTGCCGTCGTCGTGAGTAATGCCCTTGAGTGCGGCCACCGACGTTGAGGTGTGATGAGACTGGTAGCTTGCGCGTGTTTCCAGTGTGTTGCTTGAGCGATTCAAATCTGTTTTCTGTGATCCTTTTGGCATCGGAACTGAGGGGCATTTCCACGGCTTCCGGTATCTTGGTGATATTGACTTTCGGCCGAGGCCTAGGCACCACTTGAAACAACGGGTTGAAGACAATCTGATAGAGCCTTTCCAGTTCCTGGTGCACATGTTCACATCGCGCTCTCTCTTGGATGTTCTTGGACTCTATGACGAGCATGTTCTCCATGATAAAATCCAAGAACTGATGTATAACATCCGAACAGTGCTCATGTGAGTGGAGCTTATTCACAAACTGGCATAACAGGTTAGTTGGAAGCCGTGGATCAGTACCTGTATAGGTAGGGCACTTACCTGGTGAACTTCGATTTTGACGCGGGCGAAAACACGGCCGCCAGTCTTCCCGCCCTCTTCTCGAACAATTTCAAAAAATTGATCCGAGTTGAACCCATACAGCAGCACATCGGGAGCTTTGCGATGCTGCACAAAGTCGTCCACAAGTGTCCAACCGCCAAGGTACCATGTGATGCATTCGAGGAAGACGCAGCCCAATGACCAGATGTCGAACGACCGAGATAGCGTGACTTGATCTTCCATGTCGCATTCTGGCGGTCGATAGGTTGGAGTGGCAGCCAGTTTTTGTTCTTTCAAATAGGTCTTTGTGCTGTGGTTGTGGAACCGAGTAAGGCCAAAATCAGTGATAACTAGCCGTCCACGGTCCGTTTGATCCTGCGAGTTTTTGAAAAGGAGAATGTTCTCAGGTTTAATATCGCCGTGGCGCCCATATATTTGACCATTGTTCATTTGATATCCCTTGGTCCTGACCTCTGTTGTCTGGTGCTTATGAATGCGTTGCAGCCCGTCGGCCACTCCTCTGCATTGTTCAATCAGCCACCGAAGGCTGGATACTTGCAGTGTCGAACCGAGCGCAATCTCGGAGCGCAGCATGACTCTGAGATCCGAGTGAGCCCAACGAAATATTAGACAACACTCATCACCACGCTGGTAAGCCGCGAGAAGTGAGATGAGATGGTCATGGCCGCGACCCTTACCACTAAACCGATTCAAAATTTCGATCTCTCGCTCAAAGTCTTTCTTGAGCTGCGCAGCTGAATCCGTTGGGAAATATTCATTGGTGTTGTTGTTTGAAATATCAACACTAGGTAGCGCTGAGTTATCCCCGGTGGTTGCGTATTTATTTTCCTTGAACTGCTTGATGGCGAAATATCCATCACTCCAAGGAGTCGCTTCAAAATTGTGATGGCAAGGATGTATCTTGACCTTTTTGACAACACCATAACCGCCCTCAGCTACCTGGATTTCCGATAGCCAAGGCATCACATCCTTCTCATCCAGCTCATAGAAATGAGCCTGTTGTTCACCGTGAGCGAACCACGGAGCCAGCATCGCCCACTGATGCAGATCAAAATTTTCGTGCTCAGCAAGGTCCCAGTTCCGAAGACAGTCCAAGTCGGCCTGGAGATCTCTCTTGTGTCTCATCTTGAATAGCTCGCTCTCTTGATCGATTGTGACGGCAACGAGAGGCAAGTCGGCGTCGCAAAGACTTGCATCAACGAAAAGCACAACCTCCCATGCGCGCTTAAGGAGAACCAAGATGGCGAATATCTTTTTGTAACTCGAGAATTTTCGGCCATCAGGCAGAGGAAACCTGCAAACCAAAGCAGCATATTGATGAATCTTGTCGTCTGATAGAGGCGGGTTGAATCGCAGGCGGTCGGAAGTAAGTTCCCGTACCACCACTTCTTCGGTGATGAGTGCCTCGATAGATCCTCGTGGGTAAAATACTGGGCCGCCCGGACCTTTTGGACGACAGCGAAGTGTCATCAGTCGTTCTACAATCGAGAACTTTTCTGGTCTGAGCGGGCGCGCGACCTGTGGGGGTGCATCTCCGCCTGGGGAATAGGCCTTGACCCAGAGGCTCTCGCCGCGGTCAGACACAGTGATGCGGGACTTGACCGTAACATCACTTCCAGCATCACTCATTGCCTTTTTACGCGGATTCAAGAGCTCTCTCTGGCCTGAATCATCACCGGCGTCTACAACGATTGAGGGATGACCTGCGCTGAGTCCCTGACCACGTATTGCGGTGATGGTCGGGCTCATTGTACCATTGGCCAGACTTGGGCGCTCAGCCGATACACAAACGGGGTTGCCATCGTGTAGTTCTCCGTCATCGAGTGCCTGCTATAATAGATGATCAGACATATGAGTAAATGCGTGTCACGGAATATATTGAGATGAGACCTTACAGGTGGCACTACTAATCTAATCCTGTCACTTTCTCCAATGTGTAGCAACTCGTTTCCATCTGATTTAGTCATAATGGAAAGGGAGAAGCGGGGTGTGGTGAGTGGACAGTGTGGGTGGAATCTGAAAATGTGATGAAATGAAATGATTTGATCTCAAAAAAGTTCAACCTCTTATCCAAGAAATAGCGTGCAGAGCCGACACTTTAATCCCACTCAGGCGGTGTCAAAATGCAACACACTGGTGTAGAGGTGAACCGCTGGTGGCTTACTTGAGCCTCACAGTGTTGGGGGTTTCACCACCACGTGGACTGTGTTTATTTATCTGAGAGGGTCGAGGCTGGATGGGCTTTCCAGAAGCGGAAGGTGGGGTCGCAAATGCCCAGGTTTTCAGCAAGTTCCATTCTGCCTGTCTTGGGGGCGCATCTCACAACTGGAGAGGCAGCCGCTGGGAAGTCGGGCGCTTCGAGAGCCTCGAAGATGTGAATGGGCAGCGGGCTGAACCTGCAGTCCGCACATGCAAGTTTCAGGCATTTTTTGGCCTCATTTTAAACCTTCCTTGATATGTTTGTGCAATTCTTCAACGAGTCGAGGCATGCTGATGAGAGAGGGCTATTTTGGCAAACCCCGATGGAAAATTCCGTACCTACAGACAAACCGAGTTGAGGAACCCCCACGACCGACCGACAGACGAGACATACAATCCATAAAATATACGTTTTGAAATGAAGGTAAGCATGATTTCAAATTAAAGACCTTTTTAAAAGTGAATAGGGCCTAATGAGAATGATTGATCGGCCATTTTTAAAGCAAGAAAAAGACCAACCATCGATCGCATTGATCAAACCTGTCTTAATCGAAATGTTTGGGGATGCAACGGACGGCTTTTATCTCGTCGCAACGTCTGGTGGGGAAAATGGGGCGAAAATTGAGTGGCAAAGTGGCGGGAAAAGGAGGGGGCCCAGCTAGCCGGAGTCGGCGGGAAGGAATTCAGAACGGCAAGGTCGGTCTGCAATCCAAATATGTAATTGGTCCGAAATACAGTGGTTCGCGAACCACTCACACCATTTGTCGGGATTGGGTGATTGGCGATCATGCAGGTCAATTGCCCTGTGGTGCATGGAACTTGGTAAGACAGATGAGGCTTTGCCAAATATGCCTTGCAATGCTGACCAGTCCGGTGTGGGTGGGGCGGTTGGCTGAAATTGGCTGCAGCTTCGGCTACTTTCCTGAGTATCATTGGTTTGCCAAAGTGTCTATCAATCAATCGCCCCACTCTTTGTCTTTTGAAAGGAACAGGGGAACCGGGGCGGATAACTGTGTAAACATCTTAAGCAGAACCGGACACCCGACATCGACAACCCGGCTTTCTTCCCTAGCCACCATTATTATTGTCCACGAAAACACACACACACACACTAAATACGTTTTTTTTGACACGTCCTGGACACATCGTGCCGTAACAGCCCTTCAGAATAATAGCAACAAAAGAAAATAAACAACACAATAACCCAAAAATGCCATCCCAAAGAAGCGACCACTCCCGCTCATCAAGCAGTAGCTTTTGGATCTGCCACGATGGCGGACACAGCCAAGAAATAGAAAGCAGACGCATCAGCGTCCATCATCTGAATTCCCTCCTCACCACCATATTTCCTTCTGGAAGCTACGAGGTCGATGTAAGCCAACCATCTCTCTTTGGACGGTTTGGAGCCCTTTGTTGACGCTTCTCCCAGATTGACCAGAACGTGTATAAAATCCGTGCTCCCCGTCAAATCTCTGATGTAAGCGTATAATTCTTGGAGTTTCTAACCAGTGCACTAACAATAACCACAGATGGAGATACGACGCTCGAGCTTCAGTGGAAGGTGTTAATACCATAATCCTGAAGCTAAACGCCGAATTATGTCGGCATTATTTTGGCCTCCCAATCCTCCAATTCTCTGCCAAATTGTTCTGTTTCTTCTTCTTTTTCGAATTTCCATATCATGTCATGTAGTCACGCACCCCAATGGACCCCGAGTTTGATGCACCGGCCTGGATGCCGTGGAACTGTTAGAGTTCTGGATATTGTTCATTCTGTTTGAAGGTCTATTATCTTTCTAAACTCATGTATTAGATCACACTTTCGCAAGTTTAATTTTGCATTATGCCTCGTCATACCAGAATTCAAGCCCTGCCCATCAAATCCACGCATTGAACAGGTACAAGAAGTTCGTCCTAGCCTTATAAAGACACAACCAGCTTCTTCCCACTAACACCTGCCTTCAATTTCTCCAAACCTGCGCCAATGCTTTCCAAACCCTTTCCGACCACCTCAATCTCAAGAGGCAACTTGAATTTGCCAGCATCAACCAGGTCGACAAGCTTGGTCATGGCCGCTCCAGCGCCATCAACCTGGAATGCCATCCTTCCAACGACAGTAGCAGCCTTGACTCCGTCAGGAACATTAACCTTGGTACCAGTCATAACCTGGGAGTAAAGCTTGGGCCCATCGCCTTTGAACGCATCAAACACAGCTCCGTTGCTATCAGCGGCGGCAGCGACAGCATCAATAATGGCGTCAACTCCCTTGCCGTAGGGTGAGGCCTGCTTGATGGCCTTTACCAATTGAGCGCTGGGGAGGTTTCTGTCAACCCAGGCGGTAGCACCCAGCTTGGTGACTTTTTCCTTATGGGCAGGTGAGTTTGTCGTGATGATGACAAGATCTGGCAAAGCCTGGCGGAGGAGCTGGACGGCCGAACCACCAACTCCAGAAGAACCGCCCAGCAAAAGAACTGAAGTAATTTCCGCAGGCTGTACCGGAAGTTCCGGTCCTTTGGAGGCTGTGAGCGGGCTAGTAAGATCGTCAAGGTTGGGCAGATTGGTTTTGGGGGGTTCACGGAGGTGTGGAAGGGGAATGCCGAGACCCTTGATAATCGCCGATACTGCAGTGAGGTAGCAAATTCTAAGGAAAGCGTCAGTAGTTTTGGCTCGTACAGAAGATGAGGCATAGCCTACGGAACTGAAGCTGCCTGTTCAAATGTAAATGCAGCAGGTTTACGGCAGGCAAAGTTGGCAGGAACAGTTGTCACGTCTTGGAAAGCTCCGGCACGACCGCCATGCCCTGCAAGACTCATCACCGCATCGCCAGCCTTGATGCCCGTAACGTTCTTTCCGACAACCTCGACAACCCCCGCAGTGTCAATGCCAAAGATGCATGGCCAAGACTCAACCATCATGCCCAGGTGAAGGTTCTTCCAGTCCAAAGGATTCAACCCGACAGCTCTGTTGCGAATACATATCTCGTCTGGTCCTGGTACCGGATACGGCGCCGTGGTCATCTGGAATGGACCACCTTTTTTGGAGGCAACATACTGTTGAATCGTTTTCGCGGCGGGTGTTGCAGAAGGCATTTTGAGATAGTACGAGTTCAGATCCCTCTTCGATGTATCTGCAGAGAAAAGGAAATCTGGATTATAAATGGGATCATCAGGGTCAAGGAGAGAAAACCACAGGAGATAATCAAGTCCGAAACGTTGTCCCGGTCTCAACCCCGGGGTAAACGACGCATAACTCCGATGACCTACGTGACACATGCAACCAGCGGTTCCCGCATGGTTCCTATTAGACTGACAGGCCTCAATGCACCATTCCGTCATAGTCAGGGCCGGGTTTCAGTAGCTTAAACTCACCTCATTTAACCCCTTTCCCAGATAACGATAGACCTTATCCGGGACCCACCCCGGTCGTCCGGCTGCATCCGGGGGATTATGCATCCACTACGGGCCATCCCGCCGGGATCACTCCACTCATATCAGGCGTGCACGTGGCCAGGTCACTCACGCCACAAAATCACCCAACCCTCCAGATATCTTTCCACCGTAATAACGGTGTTGCCCGTTTATCGCGCATAAACATTTGCATAAAGAGGTTGTCTGAGTTGCCATCAAACCGTGGACATCGTCAAAGAATCACATTGCTATTCTCCAATCAATTAACAAAGACTCTGTTCATCATACAACACAACTTTATCTCCAAACAATCCATCCGGCCCAAAAACAGTTGCAGCATGGATTCAGCTCATAACAACCAACCACATGCTGAACATCACGAGCATCATCACCATTGGTATCACCTCCTAAGCCAACAAGCCCTGCTTGCCGGACTCATGGCAATGTCATGGGGTCCTCTTCCGGTCGAGGCGCTTGATTTTATCGGCCACAACGAACCCAAACATCACGAAGAACGTGACCATCTTCATCCCAAAGGGCAGGCGAGGAGAAGCGGTCACAGTAAATGAGACTTTTTGTCCTTATCAAAGCACGTTTGGCTCCAAGGTCAGTGATGCTCGCCCAATTTAAACCAGATAAAAACAAAAACCTAACCGTGGTGAATGTGTGTAGGGATTAACTGTGCTTTGAGCACACGAGTGCTGAAAGAAATATCTGGAGCCAGTTGTATGGATGCTTTTGAATTTGAAAGTGGAAATGGATGTGGAGGGTTTAATGTCGGAGTGAATCTGCATTTCTTTTGTGTCATGTCATATACCCAATCTGTTCAATACATTATCAAGTTTTCTCCTTTCAATCACGCTTCGCCTTCAAGTTGATAGATCTTCTGAGCCCATTCGCTTGGCAGTTTGCCGTGAAGGGCCGATATAGAAGGAAATTCATACTGACGCGGCTCAGATTGTGGAAACCGCGGGTCGGCGGATTGCGGTCCATTCCGGGAACGATACTGGACAGATCCCCCGATGCCTCGATCCAGAACGATGAGGGTTATTGCTTACCGCTGAAATTTTCATGAATGCTGAACAAGAAGTGACGATTCGGGATGATCCAGGTTGATGAGTCCGAATCTTCTCCGATCCATGAAGAGAAAGTGCGTCTCCTGAGAACTGACGTTTTCATGGGCCTCCCCCACACCTTCACTGCATCAATTTGAGCAATGGCCACTTCCTCCACACACACACAATCAGAGAAAGAAAGGCGGCACAAAACTGAACATGTGACCAGATAACAGCCACCACAATCTGGAAAGATCTTTGAACACGTTCACCGCACTTCCAGGTTCTTTCTATTGCCCTCCGGCTGCCTCACATCGGAGTACACGTCGCTCAAAATCTCCTCCGCCACATCATTCTTTCTGCCTTTCACTCCAAACCGTCACCTTCATGCTTGTGACTTTGCCAAACTAAACAGTGACATCACACGGCTTATATGAAGCGGGGACAGGAAACGTTGAATATATCAACGCCAAGTACGAGAAGATTGATTCCAAGAATTTTCTGTATCCATTTCCCCGCAAGAAATACGCCCAAGGCAACCAAGCAGGTCGGTTGCCGGTAGTAATTCCCGTTGTTGGACGCTACACCTCTCCTCTCCCCAGTCATGGTCCAGTTTCATGATCGACATTTTAACTCTCAGCATCGGGTTCCAGCCCCCTTCGTCCCTGGATTCGGCGGTACTTGATTTCGATAAAGTCGCAAAACCCGACCCGTCGTTTTGACACGGCCGGTTGGGATCTGGCTGCATAATCTTTGCAATTAATTCTCGACACGGGACGTCATCCGCCGCGGACCCGGTTTTTGGGATCTTGGATTGCGGCATTCCCATTCCGTTTTGCCGCCTTCAATGCCCAACTTTATTAACCGCGTCCGAATCCACCAATCATTCCACCCCCACAGCCCCAGTTTGGCAACTTCAAAAGCACCCCAGACTACCCCAGACCTCGCCCTGGGTAACATCACGGTGGAGCAAAATACCAAGATGTTGTTCACGGGACCGGGGAAACCGTTGAGAATGGCCGACGGAGCGGTAGCAGCCAGGTGGAAGTTGGAACTTTCGGGAACATCCTTTGAAAATTTGGCCTGTCATGGGAGGCGCCATGGATGGGTATAAGAACGACCAAGAGAGCGATCCCAAGGAGTCGTTGAACGTTGCAACCTCTTTGACAAGTCAAACTCGACATTCGCAGTCATGAAGTCCTTCACCGTCGCCGCCTTGACTGCCCTCTGGGCTCAAAACGTTGCCGCACACGCCACCTTCCAGCAACTCTGGGTTGATGGTGTTGACTTTGGTAGGTTTCGTCTCCAGATGACCATCAAGCCTTGCCCTTGACCCCTAACAACGCTCTAGGCTCTCAGTGCGCTCGTCTGCCCAACTCCAACAGCCCTGTCACCAACGTCGGTTCCAACGATGTTCGCTGCAATGTTTTCGGCAGCCGCCCCGGCGTCAAGTGCCCTGTCAAGGCCGGTTCGACAGTAACCGTTGAGATGCATCAGCAAAACGGTGATCGTTCATGCAACAACGAGGCTATCGGCGGTGCCCACCACGGTCCTGTCACTGTTTACCTCACCAAGGTCTCGGACGCCACCACCGCCGACGGCTCTACTGGTTGGTTCAAGATCTTCCAGGACGGCTGGGCCAAGAACCCATCCGGCAAGGTCGGTGATGACGACTTTTGGGGTACCAAGGATCTCAACACTTGCTGCGGCAAGATGGATGTCAAGATTCCATCCGACATCCCCTCCGGCGACTATCTCCTCCGTGCTGAGGCTATCGCCCTTCACGCTGCCGGCGGTTCCAATGGCGCTCAGCTTTACATGACCTGCTACCAGATCACCGTCTCCGGTGGTGGCAACGCCAGCCCGGCCACCGTCAACTTCCCCGGCGCCTACAGGAGCTCCGACCCCGGCATTCTCGTCAACATCCACGGTGCTCTCTCCAACTACGTCGTCCCTGGCCCCGCCGTTTACTCTGGCGGCTCCACCAAGGTTGCCGGTAGCGCTTGCAGCGGATGCGAGAACACCTGCAAGGTTGGATCCTCACCTACCACCTCCATCATTGCTCCCGCTCCCACCTCCGCCCCCGGTGGTGGTGGCGCCGCCCCAGGCAACCCATCTTGCAGCGTTGCCAGATATGGACAGTGCGGTGGAAACGGATACACCGGGTGCACCACTTGCGCAAGCGGTAGCAGATGTGTCGCTGTCTCTCCTCCTTACTACTCTCAGTGCCAGTAGAGGGTCAGCTGGGATATGACTGTTGCTTTGGTGCCTGAAAAGGCAGAAATTCTTGTACATACTTGGATTATACCATTTTGCATATATACCTGATTGATTGGTTGCACGCTTTTTACTTTCCCATGTGACTCTTTGCAGATGCTGTTTCTGAATCCAGGTACGACAACGGGCATTAAAATGCAGGTGAATGTATCGAGCAGTCTTTTTTGTCAGCCCAAAAGCCTGTGATACGGTCTGACGTCACGAGACAGAACCGGCGCTAGGCATGTCTCTTTCGGTGCTGATCACTCTGATGTGTAGCATAGGCCTTTTGTTTTGTACAAAAAGTCGGAGGGCTTGCAACCAGAATGCTAGTTTGTAACGGCTGACTGTCAGACAATACGAGACAGCCAAACTACGTGGCAGTGTGGTGCTTAGCAATTTTGACAGATTTTGTTCTCAAAATCCATGCAAAGTTGCAGTGTTGAAATGTCCACTCGTCCAGTGTCTGTGAAAACAGCCCAATACATACACATTTTGTGTACCTAGCCCCGCCATGCATGGTGCTGGCTCAGCCGTCGGCCCATGGTGACACGAGGCACACGACATCAACTGTCTTTTGAGTGGACTTGCAGTTGCAGGCGGCCCCTTGAAAATGCCCGTTATTCGGCAGTCGTTGTTCACGGCCTGCCGAATTGTGCGACAACCACCTTCCCGTCCTGCACCTGCAATGCAAAAAAGGTGTTACCAGTGGCAACTTTTTTGTCAATTCTTGAACAAGACGTTTTTTCACCATTCACAGAAATTATCTTTTCACTGAACATACCATCTGTTTCACAAACAAGCTTTTTTCTGTCCACACTGTTCAGGTCACATCGACCTTTGCCTGTTTGGTCTATTTAATAGGCACACCCACCCACAACATCATCCCACACGAGAAATCCTTCATCCATCCATCGTCAGCAACCCCGCTTTTGTGATTGATTCATCAAAGCATTTAACATCGTCTTCAGTGTACACAGACAAATTTCCACCGAATTCATTATGGCGCGCAAGTGGCAAATTGACGGCGACGACTCGGACCGACTTCCAACAGGAATTTCCCGTGATGGATACGACGCCGACTCTGGAACGTATTTCTATCGATCGGAAATTGATGGGAAGCGGTATAAAACTCATCCTGGACAAAAGTATGGGCAGTTGATTCCTATCTCTCCATCTGATGACGAGGATGATACCGCATCATTCACGCCTGTCAGTCCGGTTGTGATTCGTGATAATTCGGGTGGAGAGCATACTGCGACTCCCTATCGGATTCAATCACGCTCTACTTTTAGTGAGGGATTTGCGTCTCGCGGTAGGAGATCATCATGGGATAATGAGTCGAGGACTGTTGTTGAGAATGATGATGATGAGGATGATGATGGGAATCCCTTTGCTGATGAGAAATCAGAGAGTGTGAATGTTACGCACACTGAACGGACTTCTGCTCCGCCGAGTGTGCCGTCTCAATCCTCAGGAGGTGGAACTGGTGTGATCAAGAAGGTTGGGAAGATTGCACGTATGCTTAGCAAGCGTGTTGGTGCATCTTCTTCTGCCTCTGCTTCACGCCGTGTTGAGGAGAATGGAGGACGTGGTTTGTCGTATGATCCTGATCGCCCGATTGGAACGAGACGGAGAGCGGCCACGACTTTTGAGGACATGTTGAGTGAGAGCCCTGCTGCTCCACCCAAGAAGTAGGTTCTCTCTTCTTTTTTCTTATCCAGGTTTGGTGAAAGTGAGGGGGTTGATTAGATTGAGAGACTGACTGATTTTATTTAGTGCGAGACCAATACAACATCAATTTTTTATGAGACAGAAACGGACTACTACTTGGTGAAATTCTTTTTTTGTGTGTCTGCCTGTGCTTTATTATGTTGCAGATGGATGTCAAGGGATTGAATCAGAGGGATTATGTTATGGTGGAATGGGATTGTTCGTGATAATCGGGGGTTGGTCATGGTGGCGATACTGTTCATGAACAGTGGGATTCTCTTTTTTCATTAGGTCAACATGCATAGGATAGGAGTTATTGTAATTCAATGATATTTCAAAAGGAAACAAATATTGAGCAAAACCAGGTGACTGCAAAAAAGGAGTTGTAAAGATTGAGGAAAAAAATATGAAAATTGAAGTTTATTGGGCTCAATCGGGGATCGAACCCGAGACCTCGCACATTACTGACACCTGTTTCCAGGTGCTGGGAAAACCCGAAGCACGAATCATACCACTAGACCATTGAGCCAATTGATGCCGGACACATCCGAAACTTACTTACAAGTTGATGGTTGCAGGGATGTCCGAGTTGAGAGTCAACACACAGTGATGACGAATCTGATGCAACAAGAAATATCTAAGAAGATGATCTAGTGTTTTTAATGTTTGACAGAATTTTAGTGTGCAATGGATCACGACCACTTGCAATTTCTCGATGTTGCCAAGTCCCGTATACATGTACATGTACAACGTGCAAGTACCGACGAGATCTATGAAAGTACCTGATTTTCATTAGGACAATCGCACACTTTTGACTTGAAACTGATTTTGATAATTTGATCACGAGTGAGGAAATTGGGTGAGACAAAAATCGGCATCACCCGACATATGCCGGCCGTTTCATTGAGTATTTTCGTTCTACCCGCATTTGTGTGAGACCTCCTTTGATCACGAGCTCAGATTCCCAATATGTAGATTCGATCTTGCTAACGATAGGGCTGAGTGTGACGAAATTAAAGAAAAGGAGCTCATTGGTGGTGTCACGATGGTTGATGCGGTGTCTCGGAGCTGAGAAAGGATTTTAGCCAGTCATTGACCCGTGACGGGACGGAGTGGTTGCATAATCAGCCAGCCACTGTCACTTTGATAGACGAGTTATTGAAACGGGGCGACGTTGGCGCAATTACCGACGAAAAAAAAATGAGATGAAATAGTATGTGTGAATTGGGGATACAAATGTTCGCGGTGCTCTCGATGCTTTGAACCAAAGTGTTTCCAGCTTTTTTCCCATCCTCACTTGAGGCATCAAATTGAATCTTGGGCAAAGCATCTTGTCACTGCAATCATGGCAACCGGTAAGTTCAATTATCACTCCCCCTTTTGAACCACAAATACTAACCTTCTCAGCATCATCAGCAATGACCCCCGACTTTGAGGTCAAATTCCTCCTCGACTCCTCAGTTGTTTTGTCGTCAGCGGGCAAACCAACCGATGCCATTCGTTCCGCCTTGTCCCTCGCGGACAAAACCATCAAGATAAACGTCCAATTCCTCGACACACCCGCCAAGGAGCTCTACAACGCCGGCTGGTCCCCTCGCGTCCGCAAGGTCGAAGGCAAAGCAGGCTGGGAGCTGACCTACAAGAAGCGATACCCCATTGGCAACGACGGAAATCCTTCCACGGATGACATTGCAAACACCCTTCTTGTAGCTCTGGGAGATGGCTTCGGTGCCTCGGACAGTGAATATGAGGCCCAAGTTGAATGGGGCTTCGCGAAGCAGACTCTGTCTATCAGTCGTAAGAAGAACGTCAAGAAGGATAGCGTAGAGAAGAAAGCGATGGATCTGCCCGATGAAGAACAGTCGAGAAAGCTGTTGATTGGCGAGGCGCCTGGTAAGTTTAGTAACTGGCAGTTTGAGGCCTGGGGAACTGGGTTGTTGAAGGATGGGGTGGTGTTTGGGCCGGTGTATGCAAAGAGGTACGAGGGGAAGTGGGAGGGAACGGAAGTGGATGTTGAGGTTTGGCCAATTAAAGAGAAGTGGGGATCAGAGGATTTGGTTAATGTTGTTGAGGTTTCTTTCAAGAGCGATAGTAGTATCGAGGCGAAGGAGAAGCATGATGCTTTGGAGGTGTTTTTGAAAGAAAATGGGTGGTTGGTCCCGCAGGACTCGCTGAAGACGCAGTTGATTATGGATAGGTATGGACCGACGGGACCGCAAGAGACTGAGGAAGAAGAGACAGGACCGAGTGGGTATGGTGCGGAGTAGGTTTAACCTGGCAGAAAGTTGTGAGAATCTTTCATGTAGACTACCTATGGATACTGGTGTTCTAGCTGTGGTATCCGGTTGAAAGCCGTTTACATATATGAATCATGTTGGAACACCCAACAAGATTTACATGCAAGCTTCCTTCTTCCTCTTACCCAATTTCCCTGTGATCTGAAGAGTATACCTGCCTAAGAACCTTGTGAAATTCACAGCGAACTAGTAGAATCTTTCTGCTTACCATGTACGGTTTGACTAGATTAGTCGAGGACATCAAAGTGGCTGTCTGTGACACTACCCATGTTGATCTGAACAGGGAATTTATCTCTTTTAGGGACTTGCAACAAGGGATGTACACTGGCCATTGGCTTGGCAGATGAAAGCTCCCGACAGTACCCAACTCCTGGATGTGTATCTTCGGAAGCTTTCGTAATCAGCCATCTAAAGATAGACCAATAGAAGACTCCATACTCAGGCTCAGGGGCAAGTTTCATTCCCATCACCTGTCACATAATCCTACGACCTCCATGTGAGTAGATCTCTGTCATTGCACAGACCAATGATACACTGTCTATAGGCGCAGCAGACGCTACTGTTTTACTGGCGCATGATGCGCCCAATGATAAGATCATGTTGGTACTTGTTGGAGGGAAGGTGGGCGGGATGGTGTTGTTCATGTCAGGGCCCAGGAATAGAGTGAACCTACCAATCCAGACGTTTCCTCCACGATTCCTTGGATGCAGCTTAGTTGCAGAGCATGATCCATCGCGGCTGCTGGAAACTAGTGGTATTTAACCGCCGTCCAAGGATAAGGAACTGGAGAGATGATCCCACCGTCGGCCCGCCTCCTGCAGGACAGGCCAACCATGTCGGTGGCGGTGAATCCATCGAGAAAGTAGCATCAAGTTAGGACATCTCCACACATGCCGTTGTACGAAAAGGAGACAAGATTAGCATTTCCCAAAATTGGAAAGATGCAATTCAAAAGAAATTCAAGTAACAAATAACCAGTGCCATCCCAGCAAACATGGAGAAAGATATGGATCAGGAATGTGCAAAAATAATTCCCATACCGGGGTTCGAACCCGGGTCGCCAGAAGATTGGAGTGAACCCTGAAAATCTGGAATGCTAAACCACTACACTATATGGGAGTTTTTGGTTGAATTGTTGAAAGGATATCCGGAAGTGTGCATTATATTGTCAACTGGCAAGTGGGCACACTGGATTCTGGTACTCGGTGTCCCGTCTCGTGCCTTATAGGTTACAAAGTATTCTAAAACATTTCTTTCCCTTTTAATGCATTTTTTGCACTGATCGGTTTGGTTGACAAACCGTTGTCCTTCGGACTGTGGAAGTGGCCCGACTGCCGCCACCCGTCTGTCAACAAACAACACTCCGGCGTTTCCTTTGCTTTTCGCCACATACAAACCAGCCATTTAGACTTTCAAACATGATTGACATCTTTCAGGTTCGGAAGAACCGAAATCAAAAATAAGGAAGTTAAAAAAAAATGATATCCCACGCCAAGTGCCCCCTTTCCCCCAAACGGCCCCCAACACGAACAACAAACTCTTGCCTTACCTAAGCCAAGCTCCGTCCCGGCCGAGCCCGTCAAGATTCGGGTCCGAGAGCGGGAGTAATCACGGATTTTTCGCTCCCGTCCGAGAGATAGAGGAAGGAACAACAAAAATAAACATTGTTCATTGCGCCGCTCCGTACCGACCATGGCGCAAGCCACCACATCGCAATTTGATCAATCAGAAGGCGTCAATACCGTTTTACATTGTTTGTTGCCCACTTTCCCTTTTACGGCAGTTGGTTGTCCGTTGTGGATGTGATTCAAAGCAAAGATGCAAGCTTGGTTTCGAAATCAAGGGAACGAAAATCCTTCCCGTCGTTAGTTTCTTGTCCTTAATCAGGGGTAGACGACATATGCAACGATACAAATGGAATCAGTTACTCTCAAATCTTTTTAGATGATTGCTTGGCTACGTGCATGCGTGTCTCCCCAGATGTTGTGCACCAGCAGGTTATTCTTGGCATTAAATATCACCAAAGACAGCACCTACCTATACGGCTATACCTACTGCATGCCAAAAATATGAACAAACCTGAATATGAAATTTGTCATCTCCCCTGAAATTATCTCCGGCGCTGCAAATAACTACTGACTCTCTGCCTATGATTATTTATAATGTGGTATGGCTCGGCCGATAAAAACAAGTTTTATGTGTGTGTACAACGGATTTCACGGAAACCGAAAAGGAAGGATCATCCATCCCGTATTCCGGGGTACCACACATCATACACTCAAAACATAACCGCCGCTAACACCCGGAGAAGAAGGGCACTTATAACACTAAAAACTATAAAATGAAGCTTTTACGGCAAAGACGCAGGGCGGAGGCGCACAACGCCGCAGAATGTTCAGAGTAGACTAAAAAGCGGTTTACCATAGCGAGAAATGGCAGTTGGAAGCTTGGAAAGGAGGCAGCCCAACCCAAGGGTAACATTCGCTCGGTAAACGGTGTCTTTAATTCGGTTAAGGTTTGTTCTGGTTGGTTGTATCGTCTGTTGGTTCTAACTCCATCCTTCTACCTACCAAGCGACATCAGCCAAGCAAAACGATGTAGAGTAGACTACGTAGACCTTTTCAACCGCAAGAAGAGACGTTTACGGATAGAACTAACGAGAAATGTAACTCTTTTTTTCCAGTGTTTGTGCTACGTGACAAAAAACGGTGTGACTTAACCCGCTGATTAAAAGTACATACGCGGATTGTTCTTGTCGCCTTGGAGTAAAAGTAACGGCACTGCCACCGTCAAAATGAAAGGCAGAATCGATGGATTGAATGACTTGAATCCAAGAAAGCAGTTTTGATATATGCGTAGATTATCATTTTTGTTCGTGTGTCTCAATATCTACAATTTGCGTAAGAAAAAAGAACCGTGACCTGCGTAAACACCCCCCCCCCCGGCAAACGAACACAACAACCAACAGGAAGATGCCCGCCCGCCGGGGGGGTAAGAAAAAAACCAGACCACCCCGCGGGAATGGTAGAG
>MU865565.1:0-23607 GCA_033297215.1 Podospora fimiseda | reverse complement strand
ACCTCTACAACACCATTTCTTCCACCAACGACCACCCGGCTCTCCGGTTTTTTCTTTTATTTTTTTTATTTTTTTTTTTAATTTTTTTTTTTATAAATAAAAAAAAAAAAAAAAAAAAAAAAAAAAAAAAAAAAAAAAGGGTATAAACATTAGACGTCGCTTTGTGGCAAGTAGATGAGATAGAATATATACGATATAAATGTTGAAAAATGTAAATGTTCGCTGAACAAAACCATGTTTGACCCTAGCAATCCCAAGAGTGAATATATATATATATGTTTGGGTATATATACCGTCCAGTTAAAATAAAAGTATCAACGACCGACTTGTTATTCAGTGGTACAGAGTAAAGTCAGCTGATACAGCCCAGAATTTACTGGTGTTATCAGACGCCAAAAACACATCCTTTTCTTCTCTCCATTGTCTCCCAACAGACACCGAATGGCACTTACGAGAAGACTGCTGGTGAAAGTACCAGCAGTATAGCTTTCCGTCCAACACTTCAACCTGATGATCTCCCGTGATGCCTTCGGACGGGAGACTACCATGTATTGTCGATTTTGGTAGCCGAGGTATCTGGAAGCAAAGACGGTCCATAGAGGCTGCTTGAGAAACGCACCACAGCGTGTTATTATAGAAAACAGCAGCCGGCGACCTGTATATACCGTTGAGTAGTGTAATATCCGTGTCACCGCTCCAGGAGGTTCCGTCAACGTCAAACACATTGACGTGTAATGTACCATCACTGTTCGGACCGTGGTAAAAGCAGTAAATCTTACCCTCATCGAAGCCGGCAGCGGGGTTGCCTGATAAACCCTTCCCGCCTGGCACTATCATCTCTGCTGACCAGGTCGATCCATCGTAGACGTGGTAACATAACTCGGCGGTTTTACGCAGACTCCTGTAGAAAAAGTAGGTCTTGCCAAGGTAGCCAACAAGTGAGCCGCCTGTGAGCTTTCCGGATACCTGGAACTGGCTTTCGCTGGTCCAGTTCGATCCATCAAACACGTGGAATTCTGCAGTCCCGGATTCATCGCAAAAGGAGACATTCAATCCTACCGTGGCTGAGATTGAAATGTGCTGCAATCATGTCGAGGCCTTTGGCCGAGGGAATCGTTCGGTCGGACCACTGTCTCCCGTCAACCCAACTGCTGTATTTGACCCGGTTGTTGTTTTCCTTGGACTGACGGAATAGAAACAGGCCACGTCCGGGAAGCCATCCTAGCTGACCTTTGGTGGCATCGCACACCACTAAATGATTCTCGTTCATGATGCAGTCAGTCTGTTCGGTGCCATCGGGAATACACCCTACTCCGTTGGCATTCGAAACCTGATATTTACCATACTTGCCTTGAAACTTGGGGTCATATTCATCCGCCGCACCAAATACATTGCAGGTCTCGTGGGCCAAAGTCTTCCTTAGTTCTTCCCGGTCTTGCCGATCAATCCACTGGATGAAGATTTCGTCGCCCATACAGTAGCCGGAATGTCATAGACGTAATTTGGCCATAAAGACGACGTAAGCACCTTGGGTGTTGTGTCTGGCCCGGAGGTCTTTAAGAAAACATGCAGGATCGGAATTTTGGTAACCAAATTGTTTGAAGGCTGAATACAACAGATTTTCATTCCAATCAACCTCGGGTGGGTTCTCGGAAATGTAGTACTGTGGATCAAATAGTCCATAGCAGAGCTGATTTGACTGTTCGCCGGCCCCTCGATAGAAAAGCAGGACTTTGGAACCCAAAAAGACTGGTGACGGGGTTCCTGACATGGCCGTGCCGCTGATCTCGTGTGTGTCGACGTAGTGATCGTTGACTTTGCGGGTGTTCACGTCCATGTTGTCCCACAGTAAGCTCAGCCACAACTTGTCTCCTTGTCCAGCTATTTTATGGAACATAAACAACCAGCCGGAACGGCAAACCATCCCACTCACCGTGCCCGGGTTCAGTATGTCATGGGAGTACGGCTGGCCAACAGTCCATGTTTTTCCGGTCCGGGCCTTCCACAACCACGCATCATCCGTCCCTGTCTTTCCGTTCCACACCTTCCACTCCGACACTCCGTCCTGGGATTCGTAGAAGCACAAGATTCGATTCCCATACACGACGGCAGAGATGCTTGTGAATCCCTTGACATCGGCAACAGTGTGCCCAGGTTCCCACCAACCTCCGTTAAAAATATCATAGCGCAGTTGGCCGTGAAGATCGTTAGAAAAGCACCAAATTTGTTCATTGTAAACCACGGCTGATATGCCGCCCCGTGTGGTGTCTCGCGGTATCCATACGGCTTCTACCCACCTCGATCCGTTATAAACTTGGCACAGGACCTCTGATATAGGATTGTCATGCGTCCAATGAAACAGGTACAGCTCATCCTCGTAAACAACGGTACAGATCTCATCGCACGTATAGCTCTTTAGGACTGGGTAGGGGCCGGACCATGTCTTTCCATCGTATACGCTGTAGCTTATGTAGTCCAAGTTTTGAATATCTTTATCTTGTTTGTAGAAGCAGTGTACTTTGTCACGGTAAAGGACGGCCGACAGACCGGAGGACGACGACGCTCTGGTGTTTGGGATAGTATGGCTTCAGGTATGGTCGCATGATGGTGTTCGTGAATGAAAGAAACATCTGCGGCCGGTTCCATGGAGGCAAGCCAGCTGGTAGCATTGGCAGCCTCTTCGGCGACTATTTTGAGTTCATCGTCGGAAAATGCCATCCCCTCATCCGTGGAAGACACCACGACTAGACCAACGGCCACCGATCCGGTAAGGGTTGAGTTGTCATGCTTTTTATAAATATTTTGATTTACCTCGAGGTTAGTCTTGCTGTCAAGTTGCTGCTCGGGGTTAGTCTTGAGCTTGTCAAATTTCTGGGCAAGTTTGTCGTCAGCCATATTGGTGATGGTGATGATGGATCGATGATGATAAACGATGGTAACGATGGTGATGATGAAGAAGAAAAAGATGATGATGATAATGAGGAGGAGGAAATAAAAAGATAATGGAGGACATTGTGAATTCGGAATTTTGTAAAAACATTTTTAAATATTTTGTTGAAAAAAGTGTAAATTTTGAGGTCAAAAAGTATAGATAAGAAAGTTGATGAACCAAGGTTCATTCGAGATTATTTTGTAGGAAAAGTGGGACATTTGCACGCACATCAGCGGCATGGACCAAGAAGCTTGAACAGTGCCTTAGCTTGGCTTGGCTTGGCAATTTGTTGGTTGGCAACGCAATACTAGCTCCAGCACTTCCAGGTTGCAACCACTTCCTCAAACACCATACCATCAAAACAACATCCAACATCGTGGCCATCGCCAAAAAAATAAGCCCTCGCGATGGCTCCGACAAAGGACACGCCATTCCGCTCTGCGGAAATGAGCATGGTCCAACTATACATTTCCAACGAAATCGGTCGTGAAGTCGTCAACGCGCTGGGCGAACTCGGCCTCGTCCAGTTTCGTGATGTATGTTTCTTTCCATCTGCTGCATTTGCGTTCTTGCACTAACAATCATTTCAAAGCTCAACTCGGAATTGAGTGCTTTCCAAAGAGCCTTCACCCAAGACATCCGCCGCCTCGACAATGTTGAACGCCAACTTCGTATGCCAAGACTCTCCCCCGCCTTCAAAAGAGAGGCCTTCAACTAAACATTCTTTGAATAGGCTACTTCCACGCTCAGATGGAGAAGGCCGGTATCCCTCTCCGAAAGCTCGATCTGGATGTCGAGACCCTCGCTCCCCCGACGACCACCGATATTGACGAGTTGGCCGAACGCAGCCAGAGCCTCGAGCAGCGGGTCTCGTCGCTTAATGAGAGCTACGAGACACTAAAGAAACGCGAGATCGAGCTCACAGAGTGGCGCTGGGTTCTGCGTGAGGCCGGTGGCTTCTTTGATCGCGCTCACGGCAGCGTTGAAGAGATCCGCGCCTCAATCGATAACGATGACGCACCCCTGCTCCAGGATATCGAGCAACACAATGGCGCCTCCGACGTCGAGCGCTCCTTCTCGGGGATGAACATTGGTTTTGTTGCTGGTGTCATTGCTAGGGATCGTGTTGCCGCCTTTGAGCGCATTCTCTGGAGAACGCTGCGTGGCAACTTGTACATGAACCAAGCCGAGATTCCCGAACCTCTGATCGATCCTTCCACCAACGAACCCGTTCACAAGAATGTTTTTGTTATTTTTGCCCACGGAAAGGAGATCCTCGCCAAGATCCGCAAGATCTCCGAGTCAATGAGCGCCGAGGTTTACAACGTCGACGAGAACAGCGACTTGCGGAGGGACCAGGTTCACGATGTCAATAACAAACTCAACGACATTCAAAACGTTCTTCGCACAACTCAGCAGACCCTCGAGGCCGAGCTTACCCAGATTTCCCGTTCTCTGGCCGCCTGGGTTGTTCTGGTGGGCAAGGAGAAGGCTGTTTATAACACCCTCAACCTCTTCTCCTACGACCGCGCCCGTCGCACACTCATTGCTGAGGGCTGGTGTCCCACGAACGACTTGCCTCTCATCAGGTCGACGCTCCAGGATGTAACGAACCGGGCCGGTCTTTCAGTCCCGTCCATCGTCCACGAGATTCGCACCAACAAGAAGCCACCCACGTACCTCAAGACTAACAAGTTTACCGAAGCCTTCCAAACCATCGTCAACGCTTATGGTACCGCTACTTATCAAGAAGTCAACCCTGCCATCCCTGTTATTGTCACTTTCCCCTTCCTATTCGCCGTCATGTTTGGTGATTTCGGTCACGCCGTCATCATGCTCAGCGCTGCTCTCGCCATGATCTACTGGGAGAAACCACTGAAAAAGGTAACCTTTGAGCTCTTTGCCATGGTCTACTACGGCCGCTACATTGCTCTCGTCATGGCTGTTTTCTCCCTCTACACCGGTCTCATTTACAATGACGCCTTCTCAAAGTCCATGACCCTGTTTGACAGTCAGTGGGAGTGGAAGGTGCCCGATGGCTACAAGACGGGACAGACGGTCGTGGCCAAGCTCAAGGGCAACTACCGTTACCCATTCGGCTTGGACTGGAGATGGCACGGCACCGAAAACGATCTCCTCTTCAGCAACAGTTACAAGATGAAGATGAGTATCATTCTCGGCTGGGCGCACATGACGTACTCTTTGTGCTTCTCGTACATCAACGCCAGACACTTCAAGAAGCCCATCGACATCTGGGGCAACTTTGTTCCCGGCATGATCTTTTTCCAGTCCATCTTTGGATATTTGGTTGTTTGCATCATCTACAAGTGGAGCGTCGACTGGGTCGGTCTTGAAAGGCCCGCTCCTGGCCTGTTGAACATGCTCATCTACATGTTCTTGCAGCCCGGCACCCTGGATGGGCAGCTCTACCCTCACCAGGCTGGTGTTCAGCAATTCCTCTTGTTCATCGCTGTCATTCAGGTTCCGATTCTCTTGTTCCTCAAGCCCTTCTACCTACGCTGGGAGCACAACCGCGCCCGCGCAAAAGGCTATCGCGGGATCGGCGAGCGATCGAGAGTGAGCGCACTTGACGATGACGATGACCAGGGTCACGGAAACGGCAACGGCAGACACAGCGTCGAGAGCGAGGGCGAAGGCGTCGCTATGATCGCGCAGGGTGTTGATCATGAAGACGATGAGCATGAGGAATTTGAGTTTAGTGAGGTCATGATTCATCAAGTCATTCACACTATTGGTACGTCTCCCATTTGATTTTGACAATGAAACAAAGTACTAACCTCAACAACGCACAGAATTCTGCCTCAACTGCGTCTCCCATACCGCCTCTTACCTTCGTCTGTGGGCCCTGTCTCTTGCTCACCAGCAGCTGTCGGCCGTGCTTTGGAGCATGACGATGGGTCCCGCGCTCAAGCCCATGCTTAACCTCGGCAAGGACGGCACCAACTTTGGTGGTACTGTTATTGACGCCTTTATCCTGGTTGTTGTATTTGCTGCCTTTTTCTGTCTGAGCTGCATCATTCTCATCATCATGGAGGGTGTCTCAGCAATGTTGCACTCGTTGCGTCTGGCTTGGGTTGAATCCTTTAGCAAGTTTGCAGAGTTTGGCGGTTGGCCATTTGTACCTTTTAGTTTTGCTACATTGTTGGAGGAGAGTGAGGAGTTGACTGAGTATTTGGGTTAGGTTTATTATTAGACAGTGCTTTTTGTTTGTTTTTCTATCGTTGTGGAGGAGTGTAGAAACGGAACAGCAAGTGTGTATGAATAGGCTTATTGTTTAATATGGCATTGTTTGTTTCTTACTGCTGTTTTGGCGAGTTTTGTATTATATTAGAGTATGAGTGAGATGATTATGATGAAGAGCAATGAGATATCCGGTAATCATTTCATCCCGCTTTTACATGAAGATAAGGCATGTGTGTTGGGATTGATTTGTCTTCGAAATTAGTGATGAGGATGATGATGATGGGGGTTGGTTGAAGTATATGCCTCATACCCCAAGTCCAAGAAGGAAAGGTTCTAGAAAAAAGACAATTATGCACACTCCCCCTCCTCCTTGATCAAAGTGCAGATGCGGTTGCATATATCCCTCAGGATGGTGTAGGTACTTTACGCCCTGGTACCTTTGGGAGATGCAGGTACCATTAGCTTACTCATCATGATCACAAAATGATATTACGGCATTATCTCAAAAAGAGTGTGGGAAAGGATTTCCCGAGCCGTTGGTTTCCGTTCCGAGCGACTGATGCTTTGCTTGATTAGGCAATTCCTTTTCTGGCAAACCGTCAATATCAAAACCCATATACTCAGGCCCGTTGATAAGTAGCTAGAATATGAGTAATGAAAACCAAAGACGGACTCGAATTATATTGTTTTATTACTTTCACACCCATATCCATTGATTCCAATTTCTAAAACCAACCAAGGTGCCACTGTGGTAAAGTCCATTGCCGAGTGTGTCAGTGCTCGCTCTTTGCCGCATCAAAGCCTCCTTGTTTCGTTTCATCCAAGCCACGCCACATCACAGCACTGAATCGAGAAGACTTTCCTCTTATGCGCATTTGCAAAGCTACCATTCAAAGAATGAATATCGTGTGTAACAACACTAGGCACATGTCCAACATACACACGATGCCTCGATCAGTCTCGGACATCTCCGAGAAATCAACAAATGAGAGTTCACCAAGACCATAACACGAGCCTTCAAAGTTTATATACCAACTATATCATATAGTAAAAGACAACGAAGGGCAACCGGACAATATCATCCGAGATAGTAACACACTAACCAACCCTCACTCCTGCCTACACATTAGATCTTTCCATCTGTATCAAAGCAGCGGTGCCTTTTTCACATGAATCACAACTTAACTCACGGAGTTCTTGTCATGATTCATCAAACATCAAGGTTTACACTTTGCTGTGTTCAAAGAACCAGTCCCAAGAAAACATACTTTTCAACAGATAATCACAAGATGGACAACTTATACTTTTCCTTGACGTGAAGGGAACCAGTCCCACTTATTAACTCTCCAACAGTCACTTATACCTTCCCTTCTGTTCAACGGACCAGTCCCAAGTACTCCAACAAACCCGTAACAAAAATCTAGATACTCCAATAAGTGGCCCCAAATAGTTGGTTACTCCAAGAAACCAGTGCTAAAATTTTGTTTTCTCCTGACAAATGATCACAAGCCAAGTCAACTTATGCTTTTTTCCCCTTCTGTTCAACGGACCAGTCCCAAATACTCTATGAACTAACCAGTCCAAATAATCCCCCAACATCACCCCAGTCCCAAATACTCTATGAACTAACCAGTCCAAATAATCCCCCAACATCACCCCAGTCCCAGAAAACTCTCCAACAAAACCAGTCCGTCCCTCCCCAATATTCCAACAAACCCATCCCAGACCCCAGATACCCCAACAAGTATCCGTAGTCCCAAATAGTTTACTCCAACAGACCAATGGCACCGAAAAAAAACTCTCTTGACAAATCATCACCAGATCGTTGAACTTGTGCTTTTCCTTTTGTTCAACAGACCAGACCAGTCCCAAACAGTCAGACTTCAGTGTCCGACATAAACCCAAACAAACCAGTTCCAAATACATGTCATGTAGGTAGTTAGAAACTTTATGCTTTCCCCTATACAATTGAGCCAGTCCCAAAAATGCTCTCAGCAAAAACCCGTCCCAAAACCCAGATAACCCCAACAAAGGGGTCCCATTTAGTAAGTTACTCCAACAAAATTAGGCAGTTCCCAAATACTATATTAGATCAGTCCCCCAAGATGACAAATAACTAGATGATATCCAATAAGTGTCTACTCTAGGCAGATCTGGACAACAAAAGGTAGTTTTCCAAGATATTAACTAGCTAGTTTACCAAACTCAAGCAAAAAGTAGGGTTAGGTGAACCCAAGTTACACAGCCACATTCACATTCACAGATCAAGAAAAAAAGACGTTTCAGGGTCTGAGTCAAGTTCTTCACATTTTGGACACACAAGTGTAACAAGACCCTATTACACATGTAACACAAAGGATACATAGCCAAGTTCCACACTGTATTCAAACTCCAGTTTCATGAAACAAAACACAAATGCACGACACCGCAGTTCCACACAGTCCCTTGCTTTCCATTAGAAATCTTGTGTAAACAATGACTCACTCACTCAAATCTTCATTTCACGATCATCTAAAACCATATCTGTTTTTCTGTCTGTCCTTTGGTATTCAACTACGTAGTTCACTGCTTACAAACAAAAGGGGTATCATAACTTTTTTAAAAAAAGTCAAGAAGTTTATTTTGACATACAATGACAAAACCAAATCACCAAAGCAAAAACAAGTAGAACAAAACACCAGAGTAATGCTATAAGCTGTGTATGTGTAGTGATCTTGGAGTAGAGTTTAAACAAGACAAATTGTCTTCTTTGTATGATATGATAATATATCTTCTTCAAATAAAAAGCAAAACAGACCCTTTAAAACAACCCCTCAAGATATATAAAAAAAAACCGAAAACCCCATATCTCGCAATAAAAAAACCCAGAAATGAACAAAAAAAAACTCCGGTTTTATCCCCCTTTTTTAATCTCTCCACTCTTTTCTTCTTCTTTTACAATTTTCCACCCATTCCACAAAAATTTTGTTGTCTATTTTTCAGTCCTCCACGTGTGTGTTTGTGTGTTTGTATGGTTGGATGTCGTGTGTCCTGCACCGGCTGCTGCTCCTTGACAAAAGCGTCGAGATAAAACAAAAAAAGGGGAAATATGCAAATTAAAAATCTTTTTAGGTAAAACCAAAAAATAACTAATTGGATGTTGGGGTATTCCGGACAGACAATGAAAAATGGAAGTCAATCGTCTAAAAGCGATTGTCCAATGTCGACACCAGGATGGAAGTTGTCGAGTGTAAAAAATAATCTCGCCTCCCACGCTATGAAAAGCACTCCCAATTAAAAAGGTGTTGTAAGATGGAGCCACAAAAAAACCATAAGCCAATATGGGCAAAAAAGCATGGCAACTTTTTTTTGAGCAAAATAAAAAAAAGAGAAAAAGGAATTGACTATTCACTGCCAACATCATCCAACTGCATCTCATCCTCAATGTCGTCCTCGTATGCCAGAGTTCCCCAAACCCTCCAGTGAAGAATGCCTAGATGGGCCACACGAACAGCCATATCGTCGATGCCTGCCTCCTCTCGTGGATCCCGGGGACCGACGTTGTCACCAAAAACTCCGTTGCGGGCGTGGATGGGAATCCTGGGTCCAGTAGCAACTGAGAAAAGGGCGACAGCAGAGAGATTTCGGAACTCGCCTACACGTTTCGCCACATCCGCCAACAATCGCTGATGAAAGTGCTCCTCAACCGTCCTGAAGGCTTCGCTGTGAACATCTGACACTGCTGCGGCAACCGTGTGTTCGAAACCGGGAAGTGATAATGGGGCGTTGACCGTCCTGAGGATTTGAATCGAAACAGACTCTGCGAGACACTTCCATCTCTGAACAGGATTCGCGGCCGGAGGCGCTGTGTGGAGGAGGGCTAGGAGTGCATTGTAGAGCTCCGAAACCTTGGAGCGGGAATCGGTAAACTCGGTGCTTGGCTGGGTGAACAGACATCCGGAGCTTCTCGGGGATGAAAAATTGGAGCCACGGTCGCTGAACGCAAGGCTGGATGGTCGTGATTTCATGGGGGCAGCAAAGTTGAAGTCGCCAGAGAATCGGTTGCTGGTTGGTCGCTCCTCATTGAGGAAAGACCCTATCCTTGAGGAAGCCTGAGCGGGCATTGTTACTCTGGAAAGTCGCTCCAACTCCTCGTATTTCCTCATGCAAATCTCCAAGCAGATGCTGTCATAGAGGTCAGATCTGAGCTTAATGATTCGGTCCTCGTCAAATACAAATGTTGGCGGTGTGGTGTCAGTCTGTGTCGATGGGAGGATTAATTTGCAGAGAGCCTCAAAGAACACACCCATATCGCTAAAGGCAGACATGTACGGCGGGGCAGGAGTCTCGGCGCGTAACCTCTCCGTGTGCTCCTTGGCCGCCCTATACCACATCTGCGCAGGAGCGATGCTGAGCTTTTGAGATTCAATCTTTTTGATAAAGAAGCGCTGTTCAAAGTGCACCGTATCCTCAATCAGCACGGGCCGCAGGCAACGGATTTGGTGGTTTGCGACGTCCAGCTTCATGGCTTCCAGCACCATCAACAGACTACGCATGCCCTTAACAAGCTCGGTCGTGTCGTTGTTGCGGTTACCGTTGCTGAGCTCCTGGTACATTTCGTCAACCCATTCGTCACGCATTGGTGCGCAATGAAGCTTCAAGACGGCCGATAGCCACGATGCCAGCTTCTCAAGATCGGCGACACCGCGGTTGAATTGTTGCATCAAGAGATCCACGTTGAGCCCCTCGTTGAGAAGTTCTCTGTCCCGCTGCGGTACGAGCGTCTCGATGATGTCCCTAACTGCCCTCAACAAGATGGGAAGGCACCAATCTCCGTCGCCGTGCCTGGCATAAAATGTGTCTCGGTCCATGACGAACAAGTTGAGCTGATCCAGGAGCGCAGTCCAGAACTGGTTGGCCTTTTCCTGTTTCCTCCGGCCCTTCTCACCATCCAGATTAGGCCTGAAGTGAAGTTCCGGGTCGTAGTTGATATCGTGGCGAAGCTTTGGGTTGTGTATTATTTTGGTGACATCGAGCTCGCTGAGAGTCATCTTGGTAACTGGCGGTTCCAGGGGGCGATTTGGTGGAGGCGAATGGTGGGGCGATGGCGACGGCCTCCTCTCCGGCGGTGGTGGTTGTGCTGTGAGATACTCTTGGCTAGGCTTCGAGTTTGAACTGGTTGAGCATGATGAAGGGTTCCTGGAGAGTGCTGGCGTAGCAGGTACCACAGGGGCGCGCTCTGATCCGTCCTCCTCCAATTCCCTCTGGCCCCGCGGGAGATCTTGTGGGAGCTGCAGGGAAGCTTGAGGTTCCGGCTCTGCCGGTGGGTTGCGGGTTTCCGGGGCGGTCTCTGTTGGTATTGGCTCCTCGTTGGACTCTTGTCTCCTGTGCGTGGGCATGTGGCTCTCGATTCCCCCTCCGGCACCTTGGTCGCCCATGGTGGATGAATTGGAAGTAAAAGGAAAAAATTCGAGGCTAAGGCAGGTAAGCTCAAAGCAGATCTATCAACAGGGGTGAAAAAAGAGAGAAAGGCTTCTTGGATCTATAATATATAGACGAGAAAGAGCGGGCGGCTAGCGATTGTGGTCAGCTCAATGCAAAGTACTCGAAGCGGAAAGAGGATTCAGGATAACTGCAGGAAGGCGGGCAAACAAATTGGCGGGAAACACAATCTGGAGACGAGAGTCTCGTGAAATCGGGAGCTTGCATAAAGCAATGTACCCATGGCCGCCCTGTTGGCCAGAAAACGAAGGATCCTCGAGGGGTACCGACCGACAGAAGCGGTTGTGTACATGTTTGGACCGTGTGTTGTGTGCTTGTGTATGTGTGTATGTGTGCAAGAAGAAAAGGCTCACCTGCAAGATTCCTAGCTGCCTTTCTGCCTTTTTTCAAAACAATCGGGTGTTGTCGATGTGATACGGCGATATCACGGTAAGCAGTCGGGTTTGTTGTTTCTTCTCCTTTTTTTTCCTTTTGGTTGTATACGGGGGTCCACAAGCTTGCGCTTTCTCTTGTTCTTTTCTTTTTTTCTCTAAAAAAGTTCTAAACAGAAAAGGAAAGGGACAGACAGATGAAAGATTTTTCTCTTTTCTTTTTTTCCTCCTTTTTCCTGATTCCTTACGCACAGCAGGGGCAAGAAGCGGTGGGCGTCTGCGTCTGCGTCGGTCTTGGTATCGGTGATGTATCGGTATCGGCGACCAAGAGCGCTGCAACCGGGTATATGCACGACGAGAAAGACGTTGATTCTCCTGAGAGAGAGGGTGATCTATGTCGACGAGGAAAATGATTGACAGAGAGGGAGAAAGAAAGAAGGAAAAATTAGAGAGTGGAAAAGCAAACGGATGCGGGCCAGAGGAGTAATATTAAATGATTATTACCAGGAACGAACTGGGGGAGAAACTGGAAACTGGAAACTGGAACTTGAAGGCAAGCAACCAAGCCAAGGAAGCGGAAACTTGCAAAAGAAAAATGATACTAAATGAGAGTCAGAGGGATGGCAAAAGGGAGGAGAAAGGGAAAGAAAAAAAGAGAGGGAAAGGACGACGACACAAGGTGGATTAGCGGTAGGATGGATTCCCAAGAGGCGGGAAAGTAGCAGGAGCGCGCAACAACACCCCGGTGGTGGGTCCCCCGACCATCCACAGGTCACTCAGTGTCAATCCAAGGTGGAGGTGAAAGGTACAGCACGGTCGTCACTTTCTTTTCCCTGGCACGCCTGGCATATCCTAGCATGGGGACCCGGCATCAGCATGCCTGACCCAAGCGGGTGAAGTGTTGGAGAAGAAAAAAAAAAGCAACCACGCCAACAGCAACTAAAAAAACCCAGGGGTCCCGTTTGTGGTTCCTGATCACATTCAATTCAATCTGAATTGATAGGCACACCCCCCTCTCTCTTGAGTCTCTTCCCAATTATGGAACGCCGCTTGCCTTCCCTCCCGGCCGAGCGAGGCGGAGGAGTCCACGCGAATTGGATATTCGATGCCCACGCCAGGCACCGCCCTTGGAACCTGCGACTGATGTACACACCTCCTTGCCGGTACCGGTACCTCCATTTTGATAAGGTAGCCCTGGGGAAGGGTTCGAGAAGCAATGCAAAAAGAAGGCCCTTTGTCGGGCAGCAGCAAAGATGATCCAGGTACCTCAGACAAAAAGCCGACAGGGGAGACACATCTCAGATCTCTTTTTTTTTTTTTTTTTTTTTCAAAAGAAACTTTCCACGGGTCCCGCCGTCCATGATTCATTCAGATTGCTTTTGAAGTTGCGGATACGGAAATAGCCTGTGTTGTTGTCCTTGTCTTGATGCGGTGCTGCAGTCTTGTGTTGCAATGCTGCAGTGGTGAGGTGGTGAGGTGTGGTCAAGGGTAAAAGGGCCACATCCGTCCGGGCTGATGGGTTGCTGTTCTAATCATCCTTCCACACATTTTTGGAACACAATCTGGATGGAAGGGGGCTCGCGCTCGCTCTCGGCCATTCATCATGGATGGATGTTACCATGCCTCCAACCCAACATTCACACAAGAAAAAAAAAGTGAGGCGCATAACCTATCAAGCTGTTGGTTGGTGAGCTGTCACATTGTGTGATAGGGGAAAAAAACCAGATGGCATATATCAAAGACCCTCAGACGATCGACAGTTCCAGCTCTCCCAGCAGATTTGCCCGACGTCGCCGACTTGAATTCGACCACTATCCCTTGGCTTGCTGCTGCCGAGGCGAGTTTTTGGTGCGTTTTGGTTCTCAGTATAATCAAAATAGTTGCCCCAGTGGGGGTCTCGCTCTCGTATTTTATGCGCCGTCGGTATGCCCGCATCAAAAGGGAGATATGGATGGTGGTGCTGCAGGTGAGCCAAAAGGCGAGACGCCGGACTCACCTCCTCGTGCAGGAGAAAGAAAAAAGGAAATACTGACTAATATTTCCCCAAAAACAAGTGGCGCGCCATTTTTCTTTTTTTCCTTTCTTCTTCGTTTTATGATTTGAGAATTCCATATCAAAAGACGACGGTTTACCGCCTTCCACTTTTAGACTTTTCTGGAATCCTGGGTCCTGGACGCATAAACTGACTCCTGTTTGAGAACTCCCCAGGTAATGACGATGGTGCATTGGCATGTCCGATCTGGATGATACCGAAGACCAGCTACCGGAACTGAGAGAATGTGCAAGGAAAGGATGGCCAAAAAAGGAGGTGGTGGTTTAATGGCGGATACGGTACCGCGAAACTGGGAGACTATCTGTAAATGGTTCAGCCACAGATAAAGTCTCTTTTTTTCTTTTTTTTTCTCAGCTGCCGTCTGATGATGGCACACACCTCTTTTCCCACCGCCTGGCTGTGCAGATGCAGGTGCAAAAGTCTAGACTCACGGGACCACCAATCGGATATCCAGGAACAAAAACACATCGAGTTTTTCTTTTTCAAAGAAGAAACAAAAAAGCGCAAATTTACAAATTTCCACCACCAAAGCAAACATTGCATCTGCAACCGACAGGGTGGAAAGGTGTGGGATGTTTCTTAAACGAAATCGAATGGAAGGTTTTGAGTGAGTGAATGATTCACACACGCCCCTTTACTTTTATCTCTTCTGGGATGACCCTGCATCTCTTGATCCCAGCTGTGAGCCACATGGCTCGACCCGCCAAGATTCCGGGACCGCTTCTTCTTTTCTCGAGCTAGAAAATGGCACGCAATAATAAAATCAAAAGAAAATCAATTCTTTTTGAGTTTTGGGGGTCACGGGACTCGGACCTGGGTGTGATGGGATGGGGGGAAATCATTAACAAATGCAACCTCACCACATACCAAACCACACACCACACCATGTGTTGTTCGTTCCGTGTCAGCAAGCATGCCCAGGGCAGGCATGGAAGCCCAAAGTGTGAAAGAGAGAGAGAGAGAGAGAGAGACATGTCACTGCATGTACCGTAAAACTGCATTTTTCTTGCGAGTCATGGGGGAAATAAGCAAGAGAAAAAAAAATATCGAATTGTTTGGATTCCAGTCTCTCCCGTCGGCTTCTCTGTCTCCCGTTATTGCTGGTGCCCCGCAATTGGATGTTTCTTCTCACACACACCCTCCTCATCAATGTTTTGTGTCCCTCCCTTCCTGTGAAACAAAACGTACCTATTTCGCTATGACTCAATAACACACAGACAAAAAGCAACAAAAATGTCGCGGATCTTTCCAGATACTGTCAAACATTTCACAAAGGATTCCCACACAACCCAACCTCTTTCTCTGCTCTGTGGCATGCAAGTCCGCGCACCATCAGTGTAAAAAAAAAAAAAGAAAAAAAAAGAAAAATAATTGACCGAGATCAAGACATAGCGTCAATTCCCTTGACGATCGGTATTTACTCTATCTCTCTCTCTTCCAAGGGAAAAAATGAACTTGCTGCTGCAGATATCCGGGGGACTATATGAACAAACATTTTTAGATATACCGAGGACCGGTGTACGGATACATGCTTCTTTTTTGGTGATATCAATAGGCGAGATGCATTTATAAAAGGCAGCCCCCCGTGTCCGTATGTAAATATGTTGGTCTCGGTCAAGAGCCAACAAAAAAGAAAAAGAAACAAACATATTGAATTGAAAAATCGCTACCGAATACAATAGTCAAAACAAACATTTTTTTTGCTTAGCTGCCGCATCCTTACAGGTGATATTGTGTTCTGTGTAAAGAAAGGAGAAATGGCAACATTGACGGCTTGCCACATCGCAAGTTCCCTTTTTCTCATAATGGATTGTTTAACACAGACACACACATAACAACAAGGCCGCATAGTTGACGGCCCCCAATCTTTTGAAAACTGAACACCGCATTCTTTCTTCTTGGGAGGCGTTTTGGATCACATCACATCCTCTACAAGTTACACTATATCCATCTCATATCTACCTTCCTGATCCAAATCCCAATTCCAAACCTTCATCCCATAGTACATCTCGGAAAGCCACCCAATAATCTCATCCAATACTCTCAGTCATACTTCAAATCCTTCCCGAATCCCGAGAGAGAACAAACAAAAACCCTGATTCCAATACGCGCTCGGTCAGTGTAACACAAACCAAATCTAGGTACACTACACAACGCACAAAACCGCACGTGAACTATACTCGCTGCGGTGTAAATCACCATTTTGTAGTACAACAAAGGGCGCTCGTAAAACAAACAGGGTGATGTACATACATACAATGGAAGCAGAAACCCAAGACATGGAAGGGCGTTTGTAACAGTGTTGGATGAGTTGTTTGTGTTACCTACCTGAGCAGAAAATGGGTTGGGTTTTCAGGCCTGGGGGATGCGCGTTGGGGATCTTAATCTTCTCTCTAGGAAGGGAAATGTATTAACAAACGTCTAGAAGTCGGAGTAGATCACCTCGCTAGCCAGTTTTCCAGACCGTATATATAACTTTCCCCAGGGTCATAAAAAGTGGTCTTTCTTTTCTGATCCTTGTGATAATCGTAAAAACCACGAATGAAGATTGGGGGAAGAAGGATCTTCTCGGCTGCGCGGACCCGTTCTCGAGACCTTGATAGGGAATCCGGATGACAAGGTCAATGGTATTTTGTTTGTTTGCGGGGAAGTGAGAAAAATACAAACATCAAACAGAAAGAGTTGATCGGCCCGAGGCCTCCTTGATTATTAGTTGATTAAAGTGAAAATAAATGATATTGTAAAACTCCCTCCTAAAGCATAAAAGACACCGTAAGCTCCGTTTTGTATGTCCCGTTTAACCGCTGAAGAAGATTGTTGTCTGCCAGAAAAAATATGTTAGATTTATAACACAGGAAGGGAGGGGTTTGGAAACAGAAAAAAAACATACCGCCATCACAACACATAATAAACTGACGTATGGACTTAATCTTTCCCCTATCCTTGCGCATTTCCAAAAGACTCCCATTACACTATTCTCTTGTGTTAAACTCGTTGTATATTTTCGTAAGGGGCAGTAAATCATACCCAGTCTTATTTCGGTCGAGAACGGCAGGAAAGAGTTGATGGACATGGGCGCAGGTGCTGTGAGATCGGTCAGCGGAGAAGCAGAGGTTTAGAAGAAGATATAGGTACCAGATTAGCAAGAGGATTACGAGCAATAAGCTCTGGAAGTTGAAGAGGGCGGTCTGCGCGTTGGAGAGGGTGGTTAGCTTGTGCGCTTGACACCATTGAGGTCGTCGCCGAGGGACGGGATAAACCTGTTCGCAAGGGGGGATGAATATACCATTTCGGTGGTTTATTTGTGTCGTCGGCTGATCGGGAGTCAAATCAACAAAGTCGTATATATTCGTCAAAAATTGTGGGGTTGGATTGTTGATGAAAGTGAAGCTGGACAAAATGTCATCATCGTCGAAGCGAACACCTTCACTCCAGGAGCTGAACGACCCACAGCGGAAATAAGTGGGCCGAAAGGCTTACTGGGTTGGGTGACCCACATTGAATTTGCGGGGCGGCAGTTGCCCTGTGGTAGCTCTCAAGGTTCTCGAAACTGTTTTCCAGCAACAAGCTTGACAAGCTTTCCATCATACCTTTTTCAATTCAAACAAACCTTCATTCTCGCATTTTCAATTTCGCACAACGCGCGTGGAATTGAGACCTCTGCGATAATTGATAATCAATCGCGATAAGTTTCCCCTGCCTTCTTCTCCAACGCGACAGCTTCATCGACACCTCTCATCACATCACATCGCGTCCTCCCACAAAAACCCATCAAGATGGAACCAAGAGCACGCGCCGGCAAAAATGTCGGCAAAATGAACTTTGGTCATCCAGAGCGTACATCTCCCCCCTTCCCCCCTTCCCTCCCCCATCTTGTTGTCCCTTTACTAACCTCTCCCTCCCAGTGGCCCAACTCCTCTTCTCCCACGGCGACTCCCGCACCCCCCTAAACGAAACAGTCAGAGTCCTAGACGAGATCGTCACAGAGTTCATTCAAGGAGTAGCCTTTGAAGCAGCCCGCGCAGCCCATCACGCCGGTCGACAAAAAGTCAAATTCGAAGACTTTATTTTCGCCCTGAGACGAAACTCGAGGTTCCTGGGCAAAGTACAGGAGGTATTTGAAAAGAAAAAGGAGATTGAGGCCGCGAGAAAGAATTTTAATATAGAAGATCAGTTGACCAAGGATACGGAAAAGGAGGAGAAGGAGAAGGGGAAGGAAGGGGGTAAGGAAGGTGGAGGAGAAAAGGCGGGGAATAAGAGGGGGAGACCGAAGAAGGGAGAAAAGGATGGTAATGGGGGGAAGAAACAAAAGATTATGGATGTTGGAGAGGAGGATTTGGAGTTGGATGAGGGTGATGATGATTTGGAGTTGTGAATGAGGGGGATTGATTGAGTGTCTTTCTTTGGGAGTTTGGAATTTGGGAAAGGAGCGCATGGGATATGGCGTTTTGAGGAAACGGAAATTGTGTTTTACGAAAGGGAGTTGGTCGGGTCTTGTTATGGGTCACATCAAGAGGTGTAAACTTGGGAGGATGATTTTGCTTTTAATGAATATATCAACGCAGCTTATTTCATGTGGGTGCAGTTAGACCTCGCTCAAGCTGATTATCAAATGCTTCATTCTAGGCTCTCTAACTGTTAACCTTCCAACTATCTGAATATCAAAATAACCCCTCAAGTCCTAAACTTCTTCCCCAGACCCCCAAAGAAGCACCCTGAATCATTTGCTCCTCTCTTAACACTTTCAGCCGGAGCCGGAGCACCCGGAATAAAGTCAAAAACAGTGATATAAGTATGCCCGTCACCGAGCCCTTGCTTTGGATTCTCATCCAGCGGCATATTATGCAACAACCGATGCGTATCCTTCCAAGGGACATCAAATATCCCAGCATTAATCGGCGGCATTCTCAGTCCTCCCGAAAACCTGCCTGTGCCCGGGGCGAGCCCCTCAAGCCAGGCAAGCTCTTGCAACAAGCCACGCATCGAAGACTCGGTATGCTGCAGAATAACATTTTTCGCATCGTGGCGGCTGCCTCCCCGCGCGCTGGTAAACAGACAAGCGACGTATTGATTCGGTGGATCACCTTGCTGCGGTTGAATCAAGAGGGCCCTCCCGACGATATTGGCGACCGGGTTATTGTCGCAGTGGGCTTTATAGACTCGATAGGCTCCGGGGAATTGAGTATTAAAGATCCTGGCGACGCCTCCGCCCCAGGAGCCTTGACAGTTGCAGGAATGGATGAGGACTGTCTCGGGCGGGATGGCGCCGAATAGGTTGCCTTGGACTTCGTGGAGCTTGAGGAGGCGAGGCCCGGCAACACCGGCACCTCTTCTGCTGGGAGTGGCGAGCACGGCTGGTCCTTCAGCTCCTCCTGCTGAGGATTGCGCACTTGAGCGTCTTCTGGGCGCTGCTGGGGGTTCTAGACCGCCTTGGCCGCCTTGACTTCCGCGTCGTGGAGGAGTTGCCGGAGCCCTTCCGTCTCCGCCTGCGGCTTGTCTGGCGCCGTCAGCTCCGGCCGCGGCTTTTGGAGCTCGTCTTTTTGGAAAAGTTTTCTTTTCAAAGGTTTTCTTTTGGTGCGGGTAGTTTGTGGTGGGGTTCGAGACGGGGGTCGCTGTCGTCACTTTCGGAGGGAGTAGCGGAAGGACGACGAGCGGCACCTGCTCGAGGGGGTGGAAGGGGAGGCGGCGAGGGAATTCCCTTTTTGCGGTATTGTCTGGTGGGAGGACCTTCCTTTGGTCGCTTTGGAGGATCGGGTTCTCTGATGGGTGCGGCTTGCCTTGCTTTGATTTTGGCCTGCTTTTCGGCGAAAAGAAGGTTGCGGATACGGAGGTATTCTGGTTCTCCCACTACTTGTGCTGGTCTTTCAGCTACCACTACCTCACCTCCTCCTCCTGGCCTTCCTGCCCTTTTTGCTGCACGCGGATTACCTGCGGCTGGTCTTTCAGGTGCCGCCTCCTGTCTGGCGCTCCGTCTCCTCTCACCAGCAGCCTGTTCAGCGATCCTACCCCTGGCATTTATTGCCGCCATTCTAGATTTTCGGTCAGACATTTTGACGGTTTTTGTTTATATGATTTTGTTTTTTGGAACTTGGAAGAAATCTTTTGTCTTTTGCCCCAACAGCTGGACTTTTTGCTTGGTGATAATCACCCCTAGGTCTGCGAAACAAAAACAAGCAACTTTGAACTTAATGCTCGACATTTCATTCTTTGTTTGTGGGTTTATCCTGCCCACAAGCAGGATTTTTTTTGTCTCCGGGTCGAGCCATACCGAACAAAAGAGGTTGAGTGGTTCATACTGAGCTTCGTCTTTGATAGTATCCGTTTTCGGAAAAGAGTCTAGACAATGGCTTGGTTTTTTGGAGTTTACACGTTTTGGGTATTTTGTTGACATGTTTTTTTTCAGGGAGAATGTTTTTTTGGTAACCCCTTTTTGTTTTTGAGAGAGATATAGTTGATGTTGTTTACACTTGGTGTACTGGTACACTTCGTCGTCAATAACCCCACACTTTTTCGGGAATAACATCATTTTGACAACCGCGGCGGCGAATTTCCTTTTTTGGCAAAGAAAGCGACATCGGGTACGTATCCGAAGCTTTTGACTGCGGCTCCCATATCCGATCCGATGAATGTAATGTATAATCCTTACTTCCGACTGGTTGGTCGTCACGAGTACTGCCTTGCCTTGTCTGCCTGCCTTACTGGGATGGTATAGTTTGGAAAAGTCAATGACAACACAGATAAACACCGGGAGTTCGGTGCCGGGCACGCAGAAAAATATGCAGAAATAATAAAATCTCACCTGTAGGATAGCGCAAAACGGTTAGGCAGATTGGTTGACTGACTTGACGTTGACACACCGGGGATAACGGGTTGGGTGTTGGTTGATCTCCGCTTCTTCACCTTCCATTTCATGTTTTCTCTTTTCTTTCTTTCTTTTCTTTCTTCTTTAATTTTCTGCTCTTAAATCATCAACTTTGAAATATACTCAATTTCTCAATTTCATTTCTGCTGATAATTTTAGTTGATGATTTTGCTCATTTTTGTTGTTCGAATCCACACAATATTTTTACAATACCATCACGTCATCCGCATAAACCCAATCCACCATTTTTTTTTCTCTCATATGAACGACTACAACAATTCGTAACGAAAAAAAAAAACCTTCAGATATAAAAATCATGACAAACCTTCTCAACATCCCCAAACCAAACTTACCTCCCCCCTCAAAATTCGACTACGATGAAGAAGAACTCCAGGATGAACTCCCTCCGCAGGATCGAAGCAAACCCTCCTCCCCCTTTCTCACAACAACAACTTCCCAAACCCTTCGATCCCGTTCCGTGAGCCCATCTCCTCACAGCCACTCACCCTCACCTTACCTCCCACCTTCTGCCCAACTCAACCAACCGGGAAAACCCCTCCTCTCCTCCTTCTGGACCCGCAACAAACCAGTAATCCTCGTAGCCTCCGCCCAACTCTTCGGAGCCATAATGAACCTCAACGCCCGCCTTTTAGAACTCGACGGAGAAGGAATGCATCCCTTTCAAATTCTTTTTGCTAGAATGAGCATCACCACTTTACTTTCTTCTATATACATGTATTATACCTCTGTTCCTCATTTTCCTTTTGGTCCGAAAAAAGTCCGAGGTCTTTTAATCATAAGAGGATTCAGCGGTTTCGTAAGATCCCTTTTACTTTTCCCCATCCTAACCGCCCCTTCTAACATGAATTTAGTTCGGTATCTACGGCATGTGGTACAGCATGCTATACCTCCCCCTAGCCGAAGCAACAGTCATAACCTTCCTCGCCCCCTGCGTAGCCGGCTACATCTGTCACTTACTCCTCAAAGATCCCTTTACACGAAAGGAACAAATCGCTTCGTTTATTGCTTTATTCGGTGTCATATTAATCGCTAAACCTACTTCTCTTTTCTCTTCTTCCTCTTCCGATGTCGAAGACGACGACGGAATCACTCCCGGTCAACGCATATTCGCCATTTTCATCGCCCTAACAGGAGTCCTAGGAGCAGCAGGAGCCTACACCACGATCCGTTGGATAGGTAAACGCTGTCATCCATTAATCACCGTGACTTATTTCTCTGTCTGGTCAACAATAGTAAGCACCACCGCTTTACTCTTATGTCCGCTCTTAGGGATCGGACAACCAGAAATACAATTTGGTCTGCCGGCTTCTGGATACCAATGGGTTTTGTTGCTTTCGTTGGGATTATGCGGGTTTATAATGCAGTTCATGTTGACTGCTGGGATTGGAGGGGAGAAGAGCAATCGGGCGACGGCGATGGTTTATACGCACATGATTTTTGCTGGGGGGTTTGATAGGTTTGTTTTTGGACATAAAATGGGGGTTGTTAGTGTGGTTGGGTGTGGGTTGATTTTGGGAGGGGCTATGTGGGCTGCTTTGGGGAAGAAGAAGGAGGGTGGTGAGGAAGAGGGGAAAGAGGGGGCGAAGAGGGAGACGGATTTGGAGGGGGAAGAAGGGGTTGCTATGTTGGGTGGGGAGGGGGAGGAACAGGAGGAAGGGGTTATTGAGTTGGAGGAGGGGGTTGGAAGGGTAAGGTGAAAGATTAAAAGTGTTGACATGATTTGGATGGAGGTACATTGGATTTTATATTATAAGAAAAAAAAAGTATTTAAGTTTATTTATTGCTCTTTCTAATTCCCAACTTTATTTCACGGGCACTAACACAATATCAAAAGAAACTCAATACCAGAAAAATAATCCTCCAAAAAGCAGTACACCTACCATCATTACTCACCCGTCACAGAATAAATCTGTATCTTTCCAACCCTAATTATCTCATAATACTTATTTTTACTCTCACTCTTCTTCTGTTTTACAATTCCAGTAGTGGGTTTGTAACGGGCTAAGCCCGATATGGGCCTCGGTAACTCTCGGCCATGAAGCTATTCCGAGAACATGCTTGGCAACGTATACGAGAAACATCTCGAACCTTCTCTTCCAGCGCGCAGACCAACTGGCACAACTATATCAGAAGCACGTTGGAAGAGCTTCTTCACTTCTTCTCTTCTTTTCTTCTTCACTCAAGGATTTTAGTATCATAGGTAGCACCAATTGCAACACATTGCTGCAAACCATTACAGGGTTCATCACACACACACCTCATGATTAAATCATAATGAGATTGAGAAAATATCGAAGTGACTGATTTGCTGATATCATTTTTGCTTTCAGCGAAATATATCCACATAAAGATAGGAAGGTAATGATATAGGCAGAATCCCGTATAGCATCAAATGATATTAAAGAATGCCAAGACTTGGTGATGGAGTCAAAAATGGAGCGAAAAAAAACATACAACACCAGGGATTCCCCAGTGGTCACCCACCTGAGTACTAGTCTGGCGATCATTATGTTATCTTTTAGGGGAAACGGGAGACGAATATGGGATGCTTTGGGATCAAGAAACGGCTCCCTTTGAGCTTGTGTTAATGATTGATAAAACGGCTTGAAGTGCCAAGTGCGGCTGAGGGCTGTTGCTTGCTGGTTGGCCGGCCGCGTGTGCCGTGTGCCGCGCCTCTTGTGAT
>MU865564.1:0-23639 GCA_033297215.1 Podospora fimiseda | reverse complement strand
GTTAGATGTCAACATGTGGGTTAGTCAAACGATTGGATGAGACTCGTCCCGCGTCTCGAACCACCCTTGTTATTATGCCTGGGGCGTAACATTGGGTTCTATTTCCTCTGTTTTATTACTTACCACTTACATACACTCTCCATTCATTGAGTCCTCTTTTTGAAATGGCCGCTTCTCTTTTTTCTATCCCAGATTTCATTTCAATCCATCCTAGCTTTAATTTCCATCCCAGCCTTTAATATTTTTATCCAATCTTTCAAAGCTGGGATAGTCTTTATATCCGAGCTTCAGAGATTCCCGAGTCGATTGATAGGTTCCATCTAGGTAAAATCCCGATAACCTATAAATAGGACTTGGATATAAATTCCTAATTCTTTCCTTTGTTCTCTTTATAATAAGTCATTTAATGGGTATTGGATAATCCAGTCGAGATTCCCGTTATACTATTCAGCTTTACTTATTCCAAAGAAATACAAACCGATATAACAGGCATTAAAGACGCACTAAGAAGAGTTTAGTTGCTCGGGCCCCCAGATAACTAACCACCTAGAGTAAAAAATGGCAGAGTTAGGTTTCCTGCAAAAATAAAGGCATTGTGCTCGTTTTCGCGTCTACCTTAAATAACTACAGAAACAACCACGATCTCAACCATTCAGCATTTCCGCACGCGCTCAACTTTGCTATGCTGGGCGAGAAAATCCAGATCAAACTCAAGGGAGTTAACGATGATCATCACTATCAGAAACTGCTGAATGGGACCTCGTTCGCCACAGCGCTCGCCGGAGCCTTTGCAGCAAACTTTATTCATTTCTCCCGTGATGGAATTGGCAGGATGAACATGCAAATTTCAGGACCACCACTACCCTTGATTGAAGCAAATGAAATCAAGATACTGTATGAAGAGCTTTCTCAGGACTGCGTCGACGAGGGATATCATTATATACTACCATAGAGCATTCCGGACCAAGTGCCGCGATATTCGGACGTGGGAGATCGAAAAAAGAATAAGGAGTATCATCGCCAGTCGAATCATAAGAGGGATAGAGATGAGAAAAAAAAGCTAAATTACATGTAGGTATACCATCAGCATTTGAAATGGACCAGCAAAATTACCGCTAAAAATGCAAATCAAGGCTCCTGGGGCCAGAAATCATATCACATGAAATAAAACAAATCCGCTCAACGGAACCTCAAAAATCTCGCGGGTTGAGACCGTTTTACTCTCTCATTGGACAATGATCATAATGCCCACCAGAATTGTTCCCCCACCACTTGGGAAACGGAATCGTTGGCCCTCCAGCTCCAAAGACGGCAAAGGACAAAATGAAAAGAGCAAACAACGAAGCTCCATCAAACGCGCCCTTAACGAGGTACGAGTAATCCTTGAAAATACGTGGCTTGTAATTGAGCAAGTAAAATTGCACAAAGAAGCCAGCAATAAGTTGACTGAACAGGACGCAGGTCTGAGTCTGGTTGTACGGAATGTACCCGGCGTACTGGATGAACTGTGGCATGTTGATATCGTTGGTGGAAAAGTTTCTGATCTTGGGGACGAACTGAAGACAACAGGTTAGTTAAAGCCATTGAGGAAAAAAACCAAGACATGTCAACTTACGTGTACAAAGAGCCGGTGCAGGACAACGATGATGGCACCAATTAAAAGGCCCCTGGGAACCATCTAGTACAGAGCCCCCCACTTTTAAAGATACTGTGCCAATGCCCATGATGTCGCGTTGGTATTATAGGACTGAATGTTAGCACCACTCCACGAGCTGTTGCCGTCAGTCTCGACCAAAAGATGGCGGTTATTCTTGACGATGCTCGTCATGACAGCAAAGTTGACGAAGCCTCCCAAGATTGTACCGTATATTTGTGTAAGAAACATGGTACGGGGTGGGATCTTGAGGTATTCGCCCATTTTCAAGTCGTTGGAGAGTGTCACACGGTTCCCGCTGACAGCATCCAACACAGTGTACTCGGCCACTCGACACAACAACCACCATGCCAAAGACCCTCCACAGCCTATCAGTATAGTAGGGCGGCCGAAGGAGGGGTTATGCTATTCAAGAGGAGGTGCCCGATGACCAGTATACTGAAGGATGGTTGGTCAAGAAGATCGCCGACGCGGGACAGATCTGCAGGATGGCTGCAGATCCACTGAGTCATGATGACTGTTCTCTTTTTAATTGTCAGGTGGCGAGGAAGGCCTCCGACGGAGAGAAGGAATGGCCACGGAAGTACGAGGGCCCAGGAGGGACCCGTACGAGTATAAATAGGGCCTTGGTTTTCCCAGTTAGAATGATGGAAGGATAAGGACCTTGAGGCCATTACAGTTTATTATATTGAATTGAATACAAGCCTATTCCAAACCCATTATACATGCCCTTGTTATAGAGAGGCTGACGGCGTTGAAAATGACGCTGTGGGACCACGAGGCAAAGTACATGTTACAGATGGGCCGCTCAGGCAACATCAGTCCAGCCAGCGTCTTGGATAGATTGTTAGTTGCTATCCCTTTTCCATACCTTGAAGAGAGGATGGTGCTCAGCGGAGCAATGAAAATGCCCAAGAGGAGAGCAAGAACGTAAGCCCACACCGGAAGCGTGATGTTCTCTTTGGTGACGACGAAGATGCCCAGAACGAAGCTGACAACGAGGACAATTACGAACCGCCACCACGGCGTCTCCTTGTAAGTCTTGGCCATGTGTTCGTGATTTCGGTCATCGTATCTCCCCTCCCTGGTACTCTTGAAGGCCCTCTTGATGTCGCCACCCCAAAACAGAAAGCAGTGAGCGACAAGAGCTCCGATAGTGGTGTTTGTCATGAACATGGCGTATGCAAAGGTTCCCGTGACTCTGGGGATGCCATACTTCTCGAGTGCCTTCTTGTCGAGAATTCCACCGACAAAGACTTCAGAAGTCGGGTACATGTCTCCTCCCTGAGTAAGCAGACGGGTTGACATGAAGGGTAGTTTCTTGGCATCCCAGGTGTGGGTATAGTATATGGTGAGCATTGCAATGAAGCAGACCGGGTATCCAACAGCCGAGTGAGCTTGAAGTGCGAGGGGGGGAGAAGTGTTGAAGGATGTAATGTACTGTCAGTCGAATGAGAGAGTAAATAGTCCAAGGCCCTCGTTGTTGATGGACCCACCAAATATGTTGGTCAATGTGCGGGACTTTTCACCAGTGGCCTTCATCGAAGCCAAACATGGGATGGACACGGCGTTGAGCCAGGGAAAAATGTATGCGGGCAAGAATTCGTAAAAGAACATGGCGACAAAGGCAAACCAGAAGGCACGGAGTGGCTTCGAGTTGAGGTTCTGCCAGTGAAGTCCTTGTAAAGTCTTGATTGTGGGTAATGTGCCTCAGTAGACAGCTTCGACGTGCCAAACCGCGATGGGACGCATGATGCCACATATTCCGTAGCCAAAGAGGCCGATAGAGATGATGGTGAGAACGACTGTTGTCGCGCTCAGGGGTAAGTCATAAAAGAGATCTTGGGCGGCAAAGGTTGTAATACTCTCGGAAGCGCTGGATGCTGACAAGGCGGTGATGGCGCAGATTGCGTGCTCCTTGAGATTCCACTTGCCATGGTTAAAGAAGGAGACAATCTTGATCCACGTTGGAAGTGGCTGGCTCCTCTCTCTCCATAGCGCCTCGAGTTTGTCGCCCCTCGGAAGGAAGTTGGCCCAAGCCTTTCCGAGAAAGTGGGCAATCAGGGCGATAAATGTGCCCGTTATCGTGACTACTGTACGCTTAAAGCTGTAGATCTGGCTCATGACGGTCGAGAAGCATGCAAGACAACTGGCCAAGAATAGACTTCGAAAGCTCAAGGCAGACTCGCCATCGTTGCGCAGGGGTAAGAGATAATTGGCCGCGTCGGCACCCGTGATGATGATGGCTCCATCGGTGTCACTATCATCGGCAGCATCGATAACGTAGGGAGAGGCGGGTAATTTTTCCTCGATGGCATCGTGACTGGGAACCTCGACCACTTTGCCCTCAATGGGGTTGACCCCAGAGAGGACAGTGGCCTCGGTGTTTGGAGGAGGCATTGGTTTGGAAGGGAAAGCGGGAGTGAAGACAAGCTCAACGCTGATCAGCTTGGCGACGGGAAAAAGACTTCAATTTAAGCTTCCCCAAGCACTTTGACAGGTCGGACGATTGATGAAATCCGAACCAAAATCAAGCCAAAAAGCAGGTACTTCTCAGGTTCCTCGGGTGGAACCCAAACTTGAAGCTTTTGGAAAGTTCATCTCATTTTCTTGCTGCTAAAGTACCCGGCCTCAGGCTGGTAAGGGAAAGAGGCCATCAGGAAGGTGGAGTCTCTGGGGAATGTTTCACAAAGAAGGAGGCAGCACCAAGATAACAGTTTGCTTCCTCATAATTGATAATTGATCTTTCCTGTTGAACAATGTCTCACACCTGCCGGATCGGGGACACAATGGAATAAATTGATGTTGCATTTGCCTTTTGGTCGGGCCAATGATGACATTTGATGTGGCTAGATGGATTTTCTTCGATGCAACCATGCGAGTTAGAACAAAGAATGGAATTGATGTTATGTAACATTTTCTTTCAATAGGCAACGAGGAGACTTGGATAAAAAATATAATGATAAGGCTAAGTAAAAGAATCTGTCATAGAGGTGGCTTATATTCCCATGCCAAGGAAGGATACCATGGTTACATTTGAATTCCTTCAACCACAGCAACCAACTGCCGTGCATTACAATCGAAACCGGATTCCCTTGGCATTTCACACCACACACTCGTCCCTTCAACACCAGGTTTTCCACCAAAGCCCATTCAATAGAGACAAAAATAACACCAAAAGAATCCACTGGATTCAGAGATTTGAATTTTGTGGTTTTGATAATAATACATAAAGTATTCATCTTTGTATTGAAGATTACTTTTGTTGCCCGGTGGAAATCGACTCCTTTAAAGTCTAAGGTGTAAAATGCCAAGAGAGTCCGGCTTCGATTGTAAGGTACACTGGCACAGTGAGTGATTGGGCATCCACCACCGCGGCGCAGGAACCGCATACCTGTATCTATACATGTACGTAGTACACAAACCACCATCATCCCTCAACCACCTCGAATCATACACCACACCAACCATGGCACAACTAACTCAAGGCGGATTAGAATGGGAACAAACCCTATTTGACCTCATCCCCCGCTGGGCTCAATACCCTTACCTCACAGCAATCGAAAACATTTGTCGTCGTCTCTTAAAAATTCCCTCTGACTCACCCTGCACCATCACCTTTCATGCCTCGGGTCTTTTCAACAAACTATACATCATTAAATCTGATAAAAACCCCGGGCGTCACATCATGCGAGTTTCTTTACCTGTTTATCCACAACACAAGACACGTTCCGAGGTTGCAACATTGCGCTGGCTCAGAGAAAACACATCGATTCCGGTTCCAGAGGTTTATGCCTTTGACGACAGCAACAGTAATGAAATTGGTTTTGAGTATATTTTGATGGAGTTTATGGAGGGAAAACCGGCACATGAACGGTGGTGGACTATGGAGATGGAAGAAAAAATTGGGTTGACGAAACAGGTTGCTGGGTTTCAGGCGGAGTTATTGAAGACAAAATTCAGGGGGATAGGAAGTTTGATGAATGAGGAGGAAAAGCGGTTGGGATTGTTTGTTTCTCCTCGGTTCTTTATGGGTGATTGTATTGGTTATGATGTTGAAAGGGGTCCGTTTTGGTGCAGTAGGGATTGGTTGAGTGCTGAGTTGAGGGTTATTATCTTGCAGCAGATGGGTGTTTTGCGGAAGACGGAGGATGAAGATGAAAGAGAAGATGCAGAGGAGATTCTTGGTGTGGCGAAAAAGTTGCTAGGGCTGGTCGACAGGATTTTTGACGGGATGGAGGAGGAGGAGGAGTCTAAGGTTACGGCATCGTATCACCATGATTTGCATTTAAATAATATTCTTGTGGATGAAAAGGGGGAAATCACTGCTGTTTTGGATTGGGAATGTGTTTCGGCGGTGCCGATTTGGATGGCTACCAAGGTTCCCAAGTTTTTGGAGGAGGGAATGAGGGAGGAGGAGCCTCAGCGGGATGATTATGCGGATGAACCTTGTGAGGATGGTGGAGATAAGAAGAATGAATTGTATTATGTTCATAGGATGGAGTGGGAGGCAACGCAGCTCAGGAAAGTGTATGATGACAGATTGAAGGAGCTGTGGTCAGGTTGGTGTTGTGAAGAGAGTCGTGTCAAGGTTGAGTTTTTGGAGGCGGTTCAGCAATGTGATGGAATTTGGGTTAAACGGGTGGGCAGGTGGGCCGATGCTTTGAGTAGAGGTGAAAGTGTGAGGTTGGAAGATGTTTAAAGAGGCTGTTCGTCATAATGACTGAAGCTGTATAACTGTGCTGGCGTGGCAGAAAAAGATTTCACATGACTCATTCTTTCCTTTTTCACACAAATTCTCTCACTTCCACTCTCTCCCTCTTTCTTCATCTACCAAATTTCTCTATTTCCGAGAAAAATATTGCTCAAGATACAACTAGGTACAATCTCTACATGGAATACAGCGACAGAGCAGTGTGGCTCCCACTTACAGTCCGACACCCACCCCCACGCGATATCGAAGGCACGGTTGTTGGCAAGTTGCAAAATCACGTCCCTTTGACGATTGGACATCTTTTCCCAACTGCCGCCATGCAAGACGTCGTTGAAAATCTCATCACCGAAAAGATTCTGCCGTTTCCCTCCTCAATGATCGGCAATACGTATCCAGACGACATATTGGAGTTTCAAGAGCCAGAAAAGGCGGAATGGGTGATAAAGAGAATACTGACAGGGCGCAGAAGGTTGAGCTAAGCTTCCGAGGCTCTGAAAAAAATTGGTCCCCAACTATCCTGTGATGCTTCCATTGGAGACTATCATCCCCAAACTGTGGCCGGACACAACGCAGTCCAAGTATACCTGGGTTGAGACTCACCATGTGAGCCCAGACCTCGGCTACCTCCGGGGGCTTATCAGGAGCCAGTATTTTACACAGTATGTCAAGCATCATGGACTGGACGAAAAAACGGTCAATGAGATATTCATGGTTACGGGAGTGATAATTGTTCGTGGCAGGATTTTCGATTGGGAAAGGTTGAGTTGGCTCTTTTTTAACTACATGTACACGCACCCAAGTCTTACTAACGTCTTACGAAAACAGGGCCAGTGAAGCGGAGACCTTTAACCAAGATAAAGACTTTATATTTGCTGTCCAGCTCACAAAGTCCTACAAGGATCAATATGGCATCTGGTCTCTTTGCAGACATGGATGGGATGTCACGAATCTGCCAAGGACAGACTTGAGAGATGCCCAGCATCTCTGACCCCTCATTAAGGAAGACCAATCAGAGATGGAGCGCGGTATCCCAAGTGGGACTGTCGTTGGATCACGATTTAGTGCGTTACCCCAAATGACTGCCAGGTCTATATATACGGAGGAATCAGCCAGCTTAGATAGATTCCTCAGTATGCAACAGATAGTTCAACCAGCATAAGTTACCTTCTCATTACTTGTTCCAAGAGACAGTTATTGTTGTGTACCTTTTGGCTACACCGAATCATTGTTCAACAGTTCACCTTCAACTAGGACCCCTTTCAGAGGTACTGAACGTCGGATTCGTCACATGGGACAAACCAAACCGATTTAACTGCGGCATGGGCGATCCCAGCTTTTCAATTTTCTATCCCAGCCTTTTATTTCTTTATCTAAGCTTTTGACTTTTTTTATCTCAGCTTTTAATGTACTTGTTCCGAGCTTTTAGCTTCCCCGCCCCCCCGAGCTTTAGAGACTCTTTCAACAGACAGGTTCTATCCAAAATCCCAACAGCCCATAGACAAAACTTTGACAGCTATTTTTCCCCTTGTTTTTCTTCATCTCAATATTAAAGCCTGGCTTTAAGATATAGAGAAATGATTCCAAATGTTAAGAGTTCCTGGTCAAATCACTGGCTTCGCTTAACTGTTACAACCTGCACCGAGTTCGGGTACAGACTGCAAGGCAGTACGCCAAAGGGTAGCTTGACAGGATAATCGAAGGTTGTGGCACGCGTCTCAGACAACAGGTTCACTGTCAACAACAGGTTGTTCTAACAAAGAGCTACTCGGAAGTAGATTGTAGACAAATGAACTTAAATTGCTTGCGTGAGGAATCAGATTCCTCGGGATGGGGAGTGCTGCGCACTCCCCCTACTTATAGGAAGTTATCCACCATACATTTCTGAAGTATCTTTGTACCTTGCTCAGTATGCTCAGTGGTCTTGGCGGCTGAGCAGACTGAGCAACTCTTGTGATCCCATGTGCTCAGTGTGCTCAGTGGTCTTGGCCACTGATCAGACTGAGCACTTCCTGATTGGTCGTACGGTGACTTGCGGGTCTTCTCATCCCTGGCCCAATGATTGGATGAGGTGTCTCGGCACCTCGGGAACCAGCCAGTGCCCTGCACGGAAGTATTATGCTTGGGACGTAACATTAACACAATCATGATGTTTGGAGGAATAGACGTATTCTAATTTTATTCGATTACATTAGACAGGATACCGAGATCTATCACTATCTTAGCCTCCAATAAACCCCTCCTAAACACCAAAACACAACTCTTCCGGTTGCGCGTCTTCCAATACCCACTGCTCAAAAATCCTCCTTAATTTCCATTCTAAACCGCAGGTCCAGACATCATCTAATACTGAGATTATCGGGTGACTACCAACACATAAGGCAAAGGAGGATATATAAGCGGGTTTAACTCAGCTAGGAGAGCGTCAGACTGAAATCAAAACTTCAAAATCATATTATCTAAAGGTCGTATATTCGATCTATTCAAACCGCATTAGTTTTTTTTTCTTCTTTTTTTCTCTTATATCTTTTTATTCCTTTAGACTAATCATCATACGGTTCGACGGTATTCCGCTTAATCTCGGGAATTAGGAGGGAAATAAGATTGGAAATTGCGCCTTTTATTTTTACTCTTTCGTGGTTTTTACCTCGGGAAATAATGGTCATAGGTTCATCGAGCTAGACGAGACTTCGAACAGTATATCATAGGTACTCAGAGTATTATAGAGGTAGTGTTTCACCGCTGGTTTAACACAAAACATATCACCATGTACGGAAGGCTAGGTGTGGTTGTTCTTTCATTTACCCTGGACAGAATACCGAGATCTATGAATGGCTCTATCTCCAATGACTGTTCCATAACACCGAACCACAAAGGCATCTCCCCTTTCCTTCAAAACAACCAAACTCCCCAAAAGTCTCTCTTAGTTACCGTTCCAAACAGCAGGTCCAGGCATTCTGTACTGGGCCGGGTTGTTGGTCCACTTGTTATAAGCGATACCGGGGTCATTAGACTTGTAAATGCCCGGAATCTTGACCAACGGCTGCGGGTTGCCACCGCCTGGGCCGTTGATCTTGAGCTGAGCGCAAGTCATGTAAAACTGAGCCCTGTTGACGTGTCCCTCGTGCAGACCGATATGCTCGACTCTGACCAAGTACTCTCCGGGCGGGGTCTTGGGGGGGATGGTGAACTCGAGACGGTCCTTGTTGTAGGAGCACCAGTTGCCGTCTACGTTGGCTTGGCCTCTGCAGAGACCCGTCTCGTAGACCTTGAACCAGTCTCCGGAGCCGTCGTAGTTGGCTACGCCGTTGGGGGCTCTGGACATGTAGACGAAACCGGGGCTGGAGAAACAGAATGTTAGTGGGCGATAAGGGTAAAGGTGGGATGAGTGACATACCCAGGATGTTCAATCAGTTCATTGTTGAAAACCTTGAAGCCAATCCTGTCACCGGCGTTGACAGTGTAGGTTTGGACTCCACCACCGGGTCTAGCACCGACGTTGCATCGAAAGTCGGGCGAGTTGAGGATGTCGGGGAAGGTAGGCATGTAAGAGTTGGAGTTCCTGCGGACGTAGGTGTATTCGCCACCGATCCTTTGTCCGTTCACCATGAGGATGTTGAAGATGTAGTGGGCTTGAGCCGTGCTGGCGGCCAGTCCGGCGAGGAGGAGGGATTTGAACATCATGATGGGCAGAGGCCTGAGGAGGACGATGGTGAGGAGAGGAGAGAAAGTCGGGAGGGGAGAGACTTGGAAGACATGTTATATAGTTCAGTTTTGCGTGTGAGAACCCTTTCTAGGCCTAGTTGATCAACCAGCATTTTTCTGTCTCCCCTTTCCCACTATTGAGAGTCGAGTTAGGCTACCGGGGGTTGATGGGAAGGAGCCAAGTCCTTTTCTTGGCGATCAATATCAGATATATTAGCCCCGGACTCGCTCAACCGCTTTTGGCATTACCACTCTGTAACTACCGAGAATGCGGGGTGCATTCCCGTCGTTTAAGAGCCCCAATAGGGATTTCCGTTGAAAAGTTCCCTGGTTCTCAACAGGAAAAATATCTGTGTCACGGGAAGCGTTGCCAAGTTTGTCTTCCGGAACCGAGATCGAAACCGCTTAGGAAGACAATCACGTCCGGCATCTGAACCTCGGTTACCATTTTTGGACTGCCGATTGAAAGGGGCTTCAACTGCCGTAACGTCAAAAGGGTTTAGTCGACACTGCCGATGGAGGAAGGCTGATGAAGAGTAGAGTGGTGTCAAGACACGGACCCTCTTGGCCACTATAGGATAGAAACAAATTAAAATCCACCAGTAGAAGACAGGTCCTGTGGACCCTTCATAGAAGCCTTGTTGAGGGAAGCGATGTTTGCTTGCGATCAGGTTTTCATTTTTTTTTTTTTTTTTTTACATTGGCGGCAGACCGGGATCGAGAAACCCATCTTCCAAGAGAGCCATCATTTGTTGATTGTTGTAGAACCAATCCTCGAGCTGTGCCCCGTTTCCCATCCACATCATGGGATTAACACCTCGCTGTAGTTCCTCGGCCGATGCGGGGGCTTCGCCAATAATCCTGTTATTTGTGGTGTCAATCCCTCCGTGGATTGGGGCGCCTAGTTGCTGTTGGTCATATACCACTGCTTGGTTCCCACCGAGCTGCGGAAACCCGAGGGTAGCGAGGTAAGCATCCACCTCTTGGTGACCACCCTGAATCTGAGATCCTCGGTCGACTGCATTGCCACCGCCGCTCTTGTGGGAGTCGACATAGCGAGAGGCTACCGTGTACAAAACTTGGAAGAGACGACGAAGTTTTTCAACCGCTTCAGTGACCGAGGCCTCGATCTGAAGCGAGGCCACGAAAGCCTGAAGGCGAGCAAGGTCTTCCTTGTCTCTGGTCTCGATTACTTGACAAAAGATGACAATAAAGGGGACAAAGGGCGCCATGAGGATGGTCCTGTTCACACAATAATTAGTAATGTTTCCGTGCGGATATAGATTAGGACTGCCTAACCAATGCATGTAAGTTGAGAACAAACCACAGTTACTCTTATTAACAATGGCCATGCACTCCTCATGCCGAGCCAAGGTTTGCCGGGCAGCCTGAATGCAGTCCGTCGAGAAGGTGGTTGGAGATCCAACAGGGTTGGGAACCGCGCGGTACGTCAGGGTCAATATTGACAGGCGAAGGACGTGATCTGATACCTGAAAGAATTCCATGAGGTGTTCACCGATATTATTCGAAGCATATGCCTGCCAGTCGCCCTATTGAGGAGTTAGAGTCCCAACTTGACTTGGCAGTTGTCCTGATGCAACTTGAACATACCGTCAACAGCTCCTGCGTTTTGGTCTCAACCTCGTCCAGCCTCTGAGCCAAAATATGCATTCTGGACCTTCTTACCTCCTCGGGCTGATTCATTGCTTCCGGACAGTACAGCAACTCGTAGATCTGGCCCTGAACCTTCGCAGCCATGCACCAGAGGACAAAACATGAAGTGAGCTCGTTTGCGTTGGCCTCATCGGGTTTTGGATATTGCAGGGTGATGTCATATTCCTGGATGGTCGAGGACCGACCTAGACGAAGTGAGAGACTCTTGTCAACGATATACATGCCCCAGAAGAGATATTGTTTATAGCGGCGGTCATCAGGGGGCATGTTGTGGTATGTAGTGGCTCGGTGGTAACCCAGTGTTTGAACCAGCTCGGACGCCTTGGAGCAGAGGATCCAAGCTAGTGAAGGTTTTGACAGCTCGACGGCGTAGAAAGCCCCAAGCATCAGCGCGGTAATAGTATCATCACTGGCCGGTAAATGCAGAGGCAGCTTTGCCAAGGCCGCTTCGACGTTTGTACCGCAATTCGAAGCATACTCGACATACTCTTTGGCGTTTTGGGGCGCTATCTGTGCGGCAGCCCAGAACAGAAAATGCAGGCCAACATTGACGATAACGACAATAATGAGGTTGTACTCGTCCGACATGTAGAGTTGGAAACAGGTATCCTGGAAGACTCGAATGGGAAGAAACTCATAGATCCAGGCCAAACCCAGCATCTCTCTGGACTGTGCAAGCTTGAGGACCTCGACCGTCTTTTGGATGGGAGGCAGTTGGCAGCCCTCCAAGGTGGATTCCTTAACTGGAGGTGCATGTGGATAAGTCATCTCGTGAGCGGCTGGTTGACGCTTCATGGCCTCGACGATGACGTGGAGGGCATCCAATCCCTCACGCATCTCGGGTCGAGATTCCTTGTTGAGAACCTTTTGAAGAAAGTCATTGGCAAATACCGATTGCGCCGTCAAGGATGAATCGCCTTCCACCATGGGACTCTTGGCCTCTCGAGCTGCATCGCCGGATGATGATGAGGATGATGCATGTGCACCCACATGACAAGAGGCAGGGGTTGGTGCAGAGGATTGGCCCGATTGGGCAACTTTGCTCGGTGTTGGAGCTGGGTTTGAACTCTCGATTGGACGTTGGATTTGGATAATTGGAGGAAGAGCAGGTGTTGCCCCACGGCCGTTTGCCTTAAGATCCCTGAGAAGGGCCACAATCTCATCCAGCCTGCTGTCGAGGTGATCGATCTTTTGTTCACTTATGCGGAGTGCGTCAGATCGGACAGACATTATCACCGAAGGCCGAAGACGCACACAAGCACTTACTATTGTTGGGTAAGGAGAATTCGGGCACGTTTCTCTCTTGGCCGTTTGCTGTTGTCATAGGTGCATTCAATCTTGGCACGAACACAGTGGGCGCAAGGAGATTCTCTGTTGCAGCCAATCTAAGAGGCAAACCACAACCATCAATCTCTATCAATTCTGCAACAATTTGTCAATTGAATAACATACCTTGCGTGCACGACATGCATTACACTATTTAAAAATGGTATCAGCTGTTAGATAGGTACGTATTTCAAAAAGGAAAAGGGTGGACTTGCAGCTCTTGGAACGAAGGGTAGAGAGGTTGCATGATGATCTTCCCCGTCGTCGACGTCGGGAGACGCCACCGAAGTCTCCATTGGATCCGCCATAATTAATTCAAAATTTCACCGGTCAGCCTGATTGGTAATGGTGCCTTCGGTTTGAGCTTCCTTGAGAGTCCTTGACAATGACAGAGAGGAAGGAAAGTTGCGGGGTTTTGAATATTTGACCCCGCGGGACACGCGGAATCCGAATTTGGACCCACTTCTAAATCCAGGCACACTGTGGACCACTCGCTCGGAAGCTTGCGCAAACACCATCGTGGATTGGAGTAGCATTTTTCAGGTTGTCACCCCTGTGCCACAATTTCTTGAGGATGCTGTGCCCGCCTATTGCGTAGGTATTCACAGCAACTCGCTCTTATTTTCCTACTTCTGCCTCGTTTTTCTCTTAGCTTCCGAATAATTCGGCTCCGAATCTCTGCTTGAACATTTCGGCCCCCGCAAACCGCGGACCTTCAATGTCGCCGACAAGGATGCATCATCGAACACGCTCATGGAATCTCCAAGAACTTGGCGCCAAGTGCACCATCAATCTCCTTTTTTATTTTTTGAGTCCTTGCTGTGCTTTTGTGTTGTTGTCTCTTTTTCTTTTAATCCTGTGTTAACGCACATATCATTTTGCTGCATTTGCAGCCATCATCACCATCCAAAATGACGGCGACAGACCCTGTTGCCAGCCCCAGTGGTGACGAAGAGACTGAAAAGGTTTCACCCTCAAGCCAACCTCCTTCCCTGAAAGACGACAAGACACCAACAACACCGACAGCAGAGCCAAAAGAAGAAAAAGAAGACGGAAATGCATACTTTGTATGAAGCATACCCGAGACATGTGCCTCCAATTACAACTTACTAACCTTGTTACACAGCGTATTTTCACCTTTGCAGGAACATACGAGCGTTCGTTACACGCCGTTGGTGCTGTTTGTGCAATTGCTTCAGGTGCCGGTATTGCTCTTCAGAACCTCATCTTCGGCCAGTTCGTCACCGTCATCACCGACTTTGTCTCGGGCGCATCAGACAAAGATGGCTTCATGGACGACGTCGCCAAGCTAGCTCTCTACTTTGTTTACCTCGGCGCTGCCCGCTACGTTCTCTCCTACCTCTACAACGTCATCTTCACCTACACCTCTTACCGTATTGTACGAAACATCCGACGTGCCTACGTCAGATCCGCTCTCAAACAGGAGGTTGCCTTTTATGATTTCGGCACCGGTGGTTCCATTGCCACCCAAGCTACCGCCAATGGACGACTCATCCAGGGCGGCATCTCGGAAAAGCTGGGTCTCACTTTTCAGGGTTTGTCGGCTTTTGTCACAGCTTTTGTCGTGGCCTTTGTCACCAACTGGAAACTCACTCTCATCACTCTCTGCATCGCCCCTGCCACCATTATCGCCATGATTATTGTGGGTGGCATCGAGGCGGGATATGAGACCAAGATCTTGGAGATTTATGCCCAAGCCAACTCTTTCTCCGAGGGTGTGCTTGCCAGTGCCCGCACAGTTCACGCTTTCGACATGAGGAAACGACTGGTCGACAAGTTCGACGCCTATCTCCAGGAGGCTTCCGTTTGGGGTGCAAAGATTTCCCCCATGATGGGCCTCCTCTTCTCGACAGAATACACCATCATTTATCTCGGCTTCGCCCTTGCTTTCTGGCAAGGTGTCAAGATGCTAGCAAATGGCGAGGTCGACAGCCCTGGCGACATCTTCACCGTCCTGCTTTCTGTCATCATTGCCGCCATCAACATCACCATGCTTGCGCCGTACATCATTGATTTCGCCCGCTCAGCGACCTCCGCCGGCCAGTTGTTCAAACTTATCGACCGATCCTCCGCGATTGATCCGTTTGACGACTCGGGAGAGCGTCCTGAGGAAGTGACTGGCCATGTCGAGCTTGAGGACATCACCTTTTCGTACCCTACCCGCCCCGGTGTTACCGTGCTGGAGAACTTTTCCCTTCAGGTTCCTGCTGGCAAAGTTACCGCGCTTGTTGGCCAGAGTGGTTCTGGCAAGAGTACAATCGTCGGTCTGCTTGAGAGATGGTACACTCCTGCGTCGGGAACTATCAAACTCGACGGAAGGCCGATCGAGAAGCTTAATCTCAACTGGCTCAGGAAGAATGTTCGTTTGGTACAGCAGGAGCCTGTCCTGTTCCAAGGCACTGTTTATTCCAATATCGCACACGGTCTCATCGGAACACCCTGGGAACAATCGCCAAAGGAGGAACAGATGGTCAAGGTTCAGGAGGCGGCCAAGATTGCGTTTGCTCACGACTTTATCTCCCAGCTACCCAACGGATACGACACAGAAATCGGACAACGTGGCGGTCTTTTGTCCGGTGGACAGAAACAACGCGTGGCCATTGCCAGAAGCATCATCTCCCAACCCAAGGTTCTTTTGCTTGACGAGGCAACCAGCGCGCTTGATCCTCACGCCGAAGGTATTGTTCAGCAGGCTCTTGACAAGGCATCCGTCGGTCGCACCACAATCGTTATTGCTCACAAACTCGCCACCATTCGCAAGGCCGACAACATCGTCGTCATGTCCAAGGGCAAGATCATTGAGCAGGGCACCCATGAGGGCCTTATTGCCCAGGATGGAGCCTATGCCCGTCTTGTCAGGGTTCAGGACCTGTCGGTTGCTGCAGCTGGGGATTCGGATGCCGAGGACGATGCCAACGAGGACCATAAGGGGCAAGATATGGACATCACAAAGACAATGACACGCTACCCAACAAATGACCAGGCACGATTGGAAGCCAACAGACACCGCGACGATTTTGAGAATCACAAGCCGATGGGTCTGTTGTCTACTGTGTGTCGAATTGCCAAGGAGACACCCGAGCTGAAACGGTGGTACCTCATCATGTTGGTGGGATGTTTCGGTGCCGCCGGTGCGTTCCCAGGTCAGGCCATCTTGTCTGCAAAGATGATGGATGTTTTCACACTTGAGGGCGATGCAATGATTGAGCGCGGAGATTTCTTTGCCAAGATGTTTATCGTCATGGCGGGTGGCGTGTTGCTCATCTATGGCAGTCTTGGTTACGCATCCAATGCCATGGCTCAGGCGCTGAACGTCAAATTTCGTAGACAAATGTTCAACGACATTCTCCGCCAGGATATTCAGTTCTTTGATCGTCCAGAAAATACCACCGGCGCATTGGCGAGCAAGGTTGACTCGGAGCCGCAGGGTATCTTTGAACTGATGGGTATCAACATCGGCCTCGTCCTGATCTCCCTTATCAACATCACTGCTTGCAGCATTCTTGCCATTGCTCACAGCTGGAAGCTTGGATTGGTTGTGGTTTTTGGTGGTCTCCCACCTCTTGTCCTGTCAGGCTGGCTCAAGATTCGTCTGGACCAGGCGCTTGACAGAAATGTTTCCAAGAGATACACAAACAGCGCATCCATCGCTTCCGAGTCCATCACCGCCATCCGCACTGTGTCTTCGTTGGCTATGGAGGAAAAGGTTCTCGAGAGGTACACCGCAGAGTTGGACCACGCCGTTGCCGGCTCAGTGAAGCCGCTTTCGGTCATCATGATCTGCTTTGGTTTTACTCAGGCAATTGAGTATTGGTTCATGGCGCTCGGATTTTGGTACGGGTGCAAGCTCGTCTCCAACGACGAGACCTCCATGTACAACTTTTTTGTGGCGTTTATGGGCGTTTTCTTCTCTGGTCAGGCCGCTGCGCAATTCTTTCAGTTCTCAACCAGCATTACAAAGGGAAAGAACTCGGCCAATTATATTTTCTGGCTCAACGAGCTCCAGCCCACTGTTCAGGAAACTCCGGACAACCGAGACAACGCCCCCAAGTCGGGTGAGCCGATCGAGCTTGAGCACGTCAGATTCTCTTATCCCCTGCGCCCAGACACAGTTGTCCTGCGTGGAGTTGACTTGGAGATTCAAAAGGGACAGTTCGTCGCGGTTGTTGGTGCTTCCGGATGTGGCAAGTCAACCATCGTTGCTCTTCTCGAGCGGTTTTATGATCCATCCACCGGAACAGTCAAGATCGCGGGAGATTCACTCAGCTCGCTCAACCCTCGCCTCTACCGCAACATTGTGTCCCTCGTTCAGCAGGAACCAACCTTGTTCCAGGGTTCAATTCGCGAAAACATTGCTCTCGGTATTGATCTCAAGGATGGCGAGACGGCTGACTCTGAAAAGAACAAGGAGATCGAGGATGCTCTTCGCGCTGCCAACGCGTGGGACTTTGTTTGCTCGCTTCCTGATGGGTTGAACACTGCGGCTGGTTCAAATGGTACTCAACTTTCTGGTGGACAACGTCAGAGAATTGCCATTGCCCGTGCGCTTGTCAGAAACCCGCGGGTTTTGCTTCTTGATGAGGCGACGAGTGCGCTGGACTCTGAGAGTGAAAAGATTGTGCAGAATGCGTTGGCTGAAGCTGCCAAGGATGGTGATAGGATCACTGTTGCCGTTGCGCATCGGTTGAGTACCATTAAGGATGCGGATTTGATTTGTGTTTTCCACGGGGGAAGAATTGTTGAGAAAGGGACTCACAATGAGTTGGTTGCTATTCCTAATGGAATGTATAGAAGGATGTGCGAGGCACAGAATTTGGAGTAAATAATGGGTTTGTTTTATAGATTTTAGATACCTTTTTTTCTCTTTGGATATAATAATGTTTCAATTCTTTTTCATCAATGTTTTACTTTTTGGAATGTGATTGGTTTGAAAAGCATGTGATGCAGTCCTCTGTTCATCTTTACTCCGTTGTTTCTGCTTACTCATTGAGGGGTGGGTCGGCCGAGAAGCGACCACTCGTCTCCTCCTTTCTTTCTCTCTTTTCATCTTTTTTTCTTTCAGTACTTTTTTCACTTCCCATCACGACATCCTCAAAATGACAACTACAGAACCTAAACCGATCAGCACTCCTCAGAAAATCTTATTCTTCTTTTTACTCCCCCTGATAGCCTTAAAAACACTAATAACCTACCTAAACTATCCAACCCCAACAAGCCTCCATTTCCGCCAACGACTAGCAGTCTCTTACCTCCAATCTCAACGCAAGATCTTACCTTGGTCTCTACTCTGCTGGATTACGAAAAGGGTCGGAACCAACAAAGCCATCACTCAATATTGTTTGCGGCAAAAAATCCCTCAAGAAGTCATCACCCTTACCACTGATTCTTTGCAACAAACCAATGGACCTCCTGCAACCTTGCACATATTGGCTATCAAAGAAAATGAAGGCCAAAGGGGGGTTATGATATACTTTCATGGGGGAGGATACGTCAATCCCTTGCGAGGAAACGCACACATGCCGTTCATTATTGAATGTGCAAAATCTGCCAGAGTAGGAAGGGCAGTTGTTGTGGAGTATTCTTTATCGCCAGAGTTCAAGTATCCAGTTCAATTGATTCAGTGTATTGAATCGGTTCGGTACGTCATTTCTCAAATGCATGTTGAGATGAAGGATATTATCTTGGCAGGAGATTCAGCAGGTGGACAACTCGTTGGTGCAATACTAGCTCATTCAATACGGCAATGCACCTGGTCTGAAGGATTTGAGTCAAAAGGAGGAAGATTTGGAGGAGCATTAATGGTTAGTCCGTTCGTAAGGGTGCCATTACCAAAGTCAGAAGGAAAAGGGACAAGTTATGAAGGGAATGAGAAGAAAGATTATTTGGATAGAAAACAAGTTGATTTGTTTAAAAAGGAATTTGGAGGAGATGAAAAGGATGTTTATACGAATTTGTGTATCGAGGAAGAGATATGGAAGGGGTTGGAAAGGGTAGTGGAAAAAGTAATTGTTGTTGTTGGGACTGGAGAGGTTTTTTTGGATTGTTGTAGGGTTTTTAATGAGAGGTGTTTGGGAGGTAAACAGGCTGAGGTTAAAAGGGCGATGAAGAGGGAGGAGAATGAGAGGTTACTTGAGGGAGAAGAGGAGAGGTATCTGTTGGTTGAATGTGAAGGGGAGGTTCATGTGCAGCCAGCTTTGGATGCGGCGGTTGGGTATAAAGATGGATTGATGAATGAGGTCGTTATGAGTTGGTTGGGGAGTAATTTTGGTGGTAGTGGTGATAATAGTGCCTAAGGTGAAATGGCGATGTTCTTTGACTCCGCGATGTGCCTTGCCATAGACTGGAGGTAGTGGGTTGGATCAACATGTATTGCGTACATGTTGTACATACATTCCCACTACCAAACATTACTGTGTAGAGGCAACGATGTTGTTGGCGGTTAAACGGACTCATGATGGTATTGGCAATGGCGAAGCATAAGTACCTTACAGCTTGGCTGACTCTATATTGCAACTCTATCCTTTTCTCGCACTTTTTTTTTTTTTTTTATGACGAAGGCCAAGTTTTAATGATGATCACCCTTTTATTTACACCGCTTCCTTGCGTATTATGTAAGAAGAGTAAAATACCCGGTGTTATTGCCGATCTCGTATGGTGCCCCAACAACAAATTAATACGAGTTTCCGAGGTGTAGGTAGTCAGGTGAGCGTCTCTTTGCCGAGAGAATACGAAGTCCAAAGTAACCTCAAAGTAACCTCACCGACCCAAGATCCACCACCTTTGACAGTTTGACTTACACAGTGATCCTGGAGATGCAGTGTAACTTTCTATTAACAGACCCTGGTGATAATCGGCACATATTTCCGAGGGAGTACAGAGTCCTAGCAAACTTGTTTTCAAGGTATACGAAAATGTCTATATAAAACGGTGAAAGCCCGTCTCAAAATCTGTTTGTTTTTCTCTTCATCACAAACACACACAAAGTCAATCTTCAGACTCAAAAACAAAAAAACACAAAATGCTCTTCACCACCGCTCTCCTCGGCCTTCTCGCCACCTCCCCTGCCCTCGCAGCTCCTCCCTCCCCTCGCTCAGCCGAAGTAGTCTCAGCCATGGCTGACACTCCTCAATGGACAATCGGCAGCTTTAAACGCACCTGTAACACCCAAGACACCTGGTGCATTTACTCGTTCACTCTCCCAAACATCGACGACGCAGCCACTGGCTTCGGATGCACTCACATCGTTGAGGGAACACCCGCTAGTCGTGCATCAATCAACGGACAGACTTGTGGTCCATACACTGTTAGTTCGGCTTGGAGCGGACAGTTTGGTGAGGATAAGGGATTCACTACTTTTTCGATTGTTCATTATGCCAAGCGATTGATTGTTTGGCCTGCGTATGCGGATTGGGAGGTCAAGAATGGGACTGTTGTGGTTCCGGATAAGAGTTATGCTCCTGCTGTTTTGCCTTAGTGTATTCATCTTAGATTTTATATCAATGGGTTCATTGTTCTTTCTATAATTGCCCTTTTATCTATCCCAGTTCATACCTTTACGCAATATTCGTGAATAGCCTCCTGGGAAGCTTGTCGTTTGACCTATACTTTCCCACCTTGTACGGAACTTTCTGTTTTCTGGGATTTACTCTCTTGTCGCCTGTTGGTGCATTCTTGACGCCTCTGGACGGTTGATAATCAGTGTCGCTATCGGAGTTGTCGTCCTCGGAAAGCAGCTCGTCCGGACCAACAGCATGGTGTGCCTTTTTCTTGGCATTGCACCTACACATGAGTCCTCCTTTGAAGTAATCCCGTCCATAATTAATGAAGAGCTGCTGCCCAGCACGGATACTCTTCGCGGCGCGGAATAACACCATTCTAACTTTTCCAGCCTGCACAAGAAGAACATCGACGTTTGGACGGCAGGCGTGATTAACGAACCGAGTCCAGTTACCCATGTCTCCCGCGTCAATATAAAGCTTGCGCATTTTTCTCCTGGGCTCGTTATTCAAAGACCAGACGTAAGGGCCGTTGTTTTTGGCAGGGGGCTTTAACTTACCGATATACTCACCGATGTAATCACCACGGGCTATATGTTGTCCCGGTCTCACAAAGACGCCCACGCCTAGGGTTCGAGTTTCCTTGAGGTGGATCTTGGTCTCGGCCGGGGTCAAGTGAGTGGCTTTGAAGTTCACATAGCAATTGATATTGCAGGCGTTCGATTGATGATGGCTGTCGCAGTGGACGCAGAGATAATCAGCGAGGGGGACCCGGTGGCCTGCCTTGATTTCGAGGAGCCATTTCTTGAGTGTAAACCTGGACGCAGTGGTTGAGGTCGCTGCGTTCATGTTTAGACCCCAGTGAGCTCCTTGGTTGATTGAGATGGTGGTGAGCCAGTCGTTCTCATAGATAAAGTGATTTGCAATTCTTTGGACGGCTGGGACTGTCTGTGTGGCGCCGTTGAGAGCTCTGTAGGTAAAGGATCCCAGAAAGGATTGGTCCATATTAAAAGGAAGCGGCGGTGCAGCCATTGTTACAGAAAAACAATTTGCTTACTAATGTTCTATGTTGATGTGTTGAAGCAGGTGTGTATGGTTATTCTCGACTACTTAGCCATCAAAGCTGAATGTCGAGGTTTAGTTGGTGTTGTAGTTGGTGTAGATATTGATTATGATTATGATGATGATTTGATGGTTTGGAAAGACGGGAACTGACAATAACTTTATACATCTTCCGAATACTCTTTAGGTGACTTGGTAGTCTGCCTTTGTCCTTTTGTCTGGCGAAGAAACAATAAAGAAAGGACAAAGCTCGACGATGACATTGACATTGTTGTTTTGATTTATGACAAAGGACAAAAAGACCCCGGGACTCGAAATAATCATCCTATACTATTCTTGGGGCTTGACAAGGAAACAACAAGAGCATTGTCTTTTTCAAGAAAACAAAGAGTTGATACGGGGCAGGTATGGTAAGCATCTGCCAGAGTTATCTCATGATTGAGAATGGCTTGATAATTTCTAGAAGAGCATGCATGTCTTGAAAAGGTCCAACTAAACGAGTGTATCGAAGAAATTCAAGGAAATCCTTCAGTCTGCGTAACCTTTAACCCACCACCGGCACTTGATCCTGAGCTCAGTGCCTGCTCACCTACCACCTCCCGTTGATTCAATCGCCCTGATGCGGTAGCCTACTCAGTTGCAAAGTATAGCTGTCTGAATAGTGAGTAATATTGTGATGATGGGGAAAGGTATCCTTGGATCCAGGGCCCTGTAAGAAGTAGAGCGCTGTAAGTGAATCCCGTGGGACTCACTGGCTGCAACCACGCAGTCGTGTGACTGAGCACATGACTGCATTATCTCCTCTTATCTAATCTACACTGATTCCCATATCACGCCCCATCCAAGCAGAAATGCATTCCATTAGGCCCTATACCTTCAGTATCCGGTGATTGCGCTGGTGACGGAGCTTTTGAGCAGGAGGCCATTGGTGCCTCGTCCAGCACTCTGCTGCCATCCACCGTGACTGGAATTTTCACAAAGGTAAGCATAAGATATACACCTTGTGTGACAGCTGTGTACCGTAGAAACCATATATATACTACAATTGAATTATGAAGTGTTGACTTTACAATTCGACGTTTCTTTTGGAAGGTTGGTCAATTGGTCATTGCAGTGCCAGTCGTCTCGACCGTCACATGTGCCATCAGCCCTTTTGCCTCCCACAATATCGCCATTGGAAGGAAAGTAGGCTATCAAAAACGACGCCATTCCATTCCCTAGGAACAGTGAGAGATGAAAAAAATGGATGACTGGACAATGTATATTCCAGGAACCCCCAACTCCCATCCTTCCTTTTTGTGGCTTCATGGGTGTGCAATAAAGATTGACATGACCAAAATTCATCTTTAGGCTACACAAAAAGCCTGTGTTATCAAACAAAAGACATGGAAACCAAAGACTGAGTCTATTCCCCAAACTCCATCCCTACTATGACGGTCGGTACGACTGGCACTACAATGTCCACCCAACCAACCTTCCAAAAAGAACGTCGAATTGCAAGTCGGCAACTTGCAACCCCAATTGCAGTATATATGTGCTTGACGGATCCCCAATCTGTCGCAGCCACCAACAACTTCGTCGACTAATTACTTCCCATTTTTCTTCATTTCTTTTTATTATTTAATAACGTTAAGGGGCTTGTTTACATTGTGTAAGTTACACCTATCAACCTTTTGACAGATTTAACTGATAAAGTGGTTCCTTCTTTTATAGGTTCAAGTTCCTACACATGCCATCTCCATGCCACCTTCTGGGAGCCACTTAGTCAACCAACTTTGATAACTTATTGTATGTGGATGATCTGGACCTAGTACCCGGTTATGGCCTTCAACAGAATACTGCATTAAGTTGAGTGCATCATGATGACGGCCTAACTGCTTCCAAGTGTGGGCCAAGTTGGCCATGCTGGTCAGCGTGTCAGGGTGATCGGCCCCGAGCTTCGTCTTGCGAGTCTCCATCACCTGCACCTCCAGCTTCTCGGCTTCTTCCC
>MU865563.1:0-23654 GCA_033297215.1 Podospora fimiseda | reverse complement strand
CTCTGTGTTTCGGTGTCCCTTGATCCGTTGGCCTTCAATTTCGAATAGCGCTCCCTTAGCTGGGTAACGTCCTCGCGGCGGTCGACAAGTCGTTCGTCTTCTTCGGTTGGGTAAATAGGTGCCATTATGTCCCTTGTTATTGTCGCTTCGCGAAGAGCTTGGTGAAGCTCGTTATGACTTCCGGCTGCAGCTTCCCCAAAGATGACCGGCATAAGCTCGACACGGATATGCTGAGATTGGTAGCTTCTTTCAAACGTCGCGGTCGAGTTGGACATTAGATGGCTGCGTAAAGCTGGGGTCAGAGGGCCTGGAGATTGTTAGAGGCAGATCTAAATTTTAACACAAAGACGAGAACCTCATCATCATAATACATACCATCAAGAGCGGCGCCTGCACCGACACGAAGCGAGTACGGGCGAATCTTATCCCTATTACCCGCCACAAGCCACAGACGGTTCCAAAGCTTCAAGTATACATCGTAGTCAATCGGGAAGATTTCCTTCTCAAGCATTTCTTCTTTCCACTCAAGTTCCAGACATTCCGTGTTCTCGAGTCTCGGCGTTTTGAGGAGGTCCTCAAACGACTGGTACCCGGCCTTGAAGGCCTTGTCAAAGATCGCCTGGCTTATAATAAGACTAAGGAGACATATCAATTGACAAGGGACAATCGTGATTGAGAACTTGACGCTATATTGCATCTAGGAGTCAGAATTAAATGTTATCGGGTTACCTAGCGGGCCGTGATGGATACGTACGTTTCATTTTGAGACATATTGATCGCTTTTTGCCGACGCTTGTTATGAACTATCAAGATCGTCGCCCAGATAACAATTCGTTCTGGGTATTCTGCAGTGGGCGCGCGCAGACATCGTATCCGGACTTGTTTGTATGGGAACGAGACGATGCAGCCCGGTCGGAAACCAAACCCGGCCAACAAAAGCGTGGAGTGGAATGCTACACGCTGCCGTGGTCTGCATTCCACGTCACGGGCGTGTGTCCAGAGCGTGTTGAGGAGTCGCATGATATCATTCGCAGTAAGGTCTCTTTTTTCGAAGGTTTGCCGACAGGATAGATCAAGGTCCTGGGCCAGTGTCGTTCGTATCCACTGGCAGAGCGAGCGATAGATCATCAGTAACTCGATTTACGTCGACTAGCCTACAAGAAAACAATATAAACTCACTCTGCTTATATCCGCAACAGGTCCAAAACCCGGCGCCCCCTTAGATACTGTGATGTCTACCCATCGGAGTCGCCATTTTTCACTGTTACTGGGATCTTGATGTCTCTGGTCCCGGAGAATCCTCTTGTCAGCCTTTGCAACGAGATTCCTCCAGAGCATTGCAGCGCTATTGACGACCGAGATTGTCTGTACTGTCTCGGTTTCGTAGTCGCCTATTGAAGGGCGCTCTCCCTGAGAGGATCGAATCTTTTCATCTAGAAATGCCTGGAAAAGAAGTTTCGGCCGCGGCTTGTCAAGACATAAGTCTATCCAAGCGTTCTTGATATCGTAATCAGGAAACGGGTTTAACTCTCGGAAGAATCTGAAGCAATGATTAGTGTTTATAGTATTCCAAAGGTAATGGGCAGTATTTGAGTGAGAGACTCACGACTCCAGGTCCTGCCAAGCTCGTATCTCAGCTTCTTCCGTTTTTTTAGAGACCGGAAGACAGTGATCAAAGATGTTTTGGGAAAGCCTTTGGATATTCTCAGCTACCCTTCGACGTCTTTCTTCCGTATCCGATGGATCAACTCGTTGATGTTGCTTGATGATGACTCGAGGCATTCTGTCAGCTAGCTGTAACTTTCCATGAAACCGGGACGAAGAGACAGAGTGTGTACATGAATGCAGGGGGATGCAGGCGCCCCAATTCCATATATATGAAGGAATATATTTATTCTCTCCCCCCCCCAAAAAAAAAAAAGATCATGGGCGCAAAGAGCGCCAGAGTTGGGCGGCGTCGCTGCCACATCGACATCGATGCGCCGTTCTATTCTTAACAAATCTACATCGAAATCGACGTTTCGAAAACGGGGCCATAAAACGGATAAAGGAATTTGGCTGTGGTGAACGCTGCCCAAAGATGGTCTTTCCCTTTCAAGCTTATCTAGGGCAGAGCGGACGGGATGCCGAGTTTTCTTGAAGGTATGGTCGTATGTGATGGTTTCATGCGGTGTCGAGACTTATCATGACAGCTGCAATGTTGAGCTTCCCAGCTGGATTTGTAATCTACCTACCACCCTACTGCCATGCCCGTAGCTAACCACAATTTACAACACCAGTGTCATTCATATATCTCAAACTAATTATTCTTTAATTTCTGACTGTTCCTGTCCAGGAGGTCACAGGTCATAAAAAAGCAGGGCAACTTAATACAATAAATATTCTTCATTCTCTCACCAACTACCATAAAAATAAATTCCAACTCAAAACCCCTCATCCCCCCTCATTCAACCACAGAGCCCCCAACAACCCCTCTACCAAACCACTCAGCCACAGTCCTAAACCTATCCTCACTCCTCTCCAAATCATCCCTAAACAGCTCATGTCTCTCCCCAGCCTCCTCCTGACTCCTCTTCAGTGCTCTAATCGTCGAATTATCCCTCGAACACAAAGGACACTCTCCCAATCCATCATCCCCATCTCCCCCTCCTCCAACCCCAAACCCTACTTCCCCTGCACTACTTCCACCCCTCAAACACCTCTGATGAAAACTATGTCTACACAAAAAATGCACCACAGGCAACTCCAAAACCCCAGAACACTGTCCACATCTACTCGATTGAAACACCTGCGGTTTAGTCCCCAAATCCGCAATCTCCTGTCTTCTCTGTTCCGTTTCAGATCTAAACTGAGTAACGAATTTTCTGTTTTCCGCAATATCTTTACGTTCCCTCTCGATTCGTTTAGTCAGATATCCCTTTATCATTCCCATATTTGCCACTGAGTTTTTGGACAGAGCCTGAACAACTTGCAACGGAGCCATCAAGCCGTTTTTATCAATATGTTCAAGCACAGCTGCCAATTCTTCCGGTCCTGCTTCCTCCAAGATTTTCGAGTCAGAGGTAAGATACGACAGAGCAGCAGGATAAAGCTGCGGTTCCTGCGGACCATATTTCCTGAGAGCTTTAATGGCGCCTAGAGTATCTTTGGCAGAGGTATAAGACCGGAAAATGTCAAAGAGTAATCCAGATTGTTCTTTAACCATTGTCGTGCCGTCTCTAAAGTCTGAAAGGTGGGAAAGCAAAAGGACGTTGGAATTCTCGATGCGAGGGGCATTGGGGGATTCTGCCTTTTGAGCGTCAATGAGCTGTTTTGCTTTGCCTTCCCATTCTTCTCTGTGGGCGGATTCCTTCTTTTCGTTGGACTTGTGGAGGTACATTTCGAAGAGAGTGGTGTAAATATCGGATTTGTCTTCTTGAGAGAGACTGTCGTCTTTGAGACATTCTTCGAGGAAGAAGATGAACTGGTCTGGGTGGTCGATAAAGGAGGAAAATGCCGTCTTAGGGCGTGGCGGTGTGTATTTAACTGCAATTACCTCTTTGCTGATTGGGAGATCACTGACTGTCGGTTTAGCGCTGGCAGGGCTGTTTGATACAGCTTGGAGGTTCATGTACGGAAGTGGTAGCAGACTTCCGAGGTTCTGCACAGCATTTGCCGCCCCAGTAACAAAACCCCCATTTGTTGCAGCCGGAGCAGCATCAACAGACACTGGAGGGTCAATCCTGGGTGTATATTTGCCAGTGTAGTAGTCGATAAAGAGCTGCGTTGAATCCTGGGGGCAGTGCTCGATGAGTACTCGCGCATACTTCATGAAGCAGGGATAGGCCTAAAAAGTCAGCAAGTACTGTCATAATTGAACGGAGGAACGAACTTACCGTCTCGGGATCCAAATGCAAGATAAAATCAAGAGCTTCAGCATATGACTTGGAATCCTCAATCAAAATATCCACCACCAAATCGTGCTCTCCATGCTTCTTGGCAAGGTAAGCAGCCTGTTCGTAATAACCACCCTGACGACACATGGAAATGGCCGTATCAAGGTCAAACTTGAGGTCTCCTTCAGACTTGATGAACTTTTCCAACTTGACAATATCCTTCAATTTCGCATAACAGTTGAGCAACAATGTGGTATGATCAGATGTTGCCTTGTGATGCTCGTGCAGCTCCTCGAGATACTCGATCAGATTATGTATCCTTTGGGTATCCAAAAACTTTCTGATCACTTGTGAAGGCTCTGTGCTATCGATGGCCTTGATGTATTGAGTCATCGCCTCGTCGTAATTCCCCTTCTGGTAGAGGTAGTCACCATACTTGCGGAGGATGACGTTTTGCTGCTGCGCATCCACCCCGCACTTCTGGGCCAAGTCCACAGCAAGCGTGTAAAGATTCCTCTGATAGAGCATATCTAACCGCTGTTGAAGAGTCTTTTCGTGGTAGCGAAACACTTTCCCATCCTGAGTGAGCATGTACAAATCCCCCCACAGCGAAAAGATGTGCTTAACATCCGACAAGACTGTTTCGCTGTGTGCAATGATCCTCAGGTCGGGATGTATCAACGTAAAAGTATAAATACTATCCGCCGCGCTGCCCCAGAATCTCCTCCTCATTGTGTCCGTCTCTCCAGCAGGGCTGGGTGGCGACACCAGCGCGATGTAGTCGTGATACACTGCAACCAACTTCTTGGGAGCCTCATACGCAGTAGGCGGGCCCCTTCCATCTAGCGTGTAATAGTAAACTGCATCCTCTCTTCCCACCACAATTTCTCCCGTCCTCTTATCAACCGCCATGCATCCAACTCCGCATCCATCATCTTCGACCGTCTTGGGCGGCTGCCCGTGCCCCTTGCCCGAGATAACCAGCTTCAATATCCTCGACGTCGTAGCGACAAAAAGCGTCGTCAGTCCAGAATCCACATGCAATTCCACCCCGGTAATGGGCTCATCCGACTCGAAAATAACCCTCTGCTTCGTCCCGAGATCATGTATCAAATCGCCCCTAATAACCGTCACGGCGCCGTTCGCAAACCCAACCGCAACCTGCGTCAAATCGTCCGTCGCAGTAAACGCCGACACCGGAAATGGTTTCTTGCCATTATTAACCACCACGGTGCTCAAACAAGTTGGGATCCCAGTCTTTTTGACAAGTTTATCCAACGCCCAGACTTTGAGAATCGGCTGCGTCCCGCCCTCTCCCATTTCCTCGGCGATGGTAACAAGTAGACTCGTGCCTTCCACCTGGCGCATGTGGGTGATGGGCGCGCCGCTCTCGTAGGCCTGGAAATATTTGATCACCTTCCATGCGTTCGGACCGGATACTATTCGGACGGCGCCGTCGTAGCTTGCGAGGAAGAGGGATTCGGAGCCGGAGCAGACGCAGGAGACATCGTTGGATTCGAAAAACGCGCGCGTGTCGTCGTCGGTTATTTTGATTTGTGTTGCTTCAAAGAAGTCAAAGGACCTCCACTGAGTAAGATGTAAGTAACTGGGGAGGTTGAGGATTGGGAAAAGAACATACCGTCAACGCCATGGTCGCATCTTTCAGCACCTGAAGAGGGTGCTGAATTGCAGTTCTAAAAGGGAAAGGAATGGGAGCGACCTTTAACCTGCGCGTTGAAGGACGGAATTTGAGGTGACAGTTTTAGGGTGCCTGCTGTAACCACGCAATGCACTGACTGACGACTGACAGCTTGTTGCTTGGCGTGGGAACCTTGTTGGGGTTGGAGTTGGAGCTCCCCGCTTTGGGGGCGGGGAAGTCGTTGGTGTGCAACCCTAACCCAGCTAAAACCACTTACATCAACGATCTTGGATCATGATATGAGCAAAAAGTGAGGAAGGTAAAGATGAAAATTTTGAGTTGGTGATGCTGTCGCTGTGGTCTATTTTTTACTATTGGTTCAAGTCGTGGGAGAAATACCGGCTTCCTCCGCCCTCGCCCGCACTCTCCTTCTCTTTCAACTTCATGAGGGGCTTTATAAGCCCTCCTCGTTTTGGCACCTCCCTTTCAACCCCAAAGCTACCCAATCCACTATCAGCTCTAATATGTACGATTGGGACCATTGATGGCCTTCCATGGGCGCACTGGAAAGGAAATGCACATGCAGCAAGCTGCTGGACAAGGTCGGCACACTGTCTTTGACTCAATACATCATTAAACATGATGGCACCTGCAACAGAAAATAAGCATTTGTACTTCGTTTAATTCTGTGTGGGACATAAACTTACTCCTGCAAGCCCTGGAATTAATCATCTCCATGATCCCTTCAGGACAATTATGAAACCGCGGGAACCAGTCTTTGTCATCATCCGCCTCTCGTCTCCTCCCACTCATCTGTCTCCTTGGGTTTTCGTGTAGTTTCCAAGCCTCTTTCCTCAACAGGTCGATCAAAAGTTTTGGTTCCAATTGACATCTTTCCAAGATACAAGGAGGTAACATCCGAACCTCAACGGTAGCTTTCCCCTTGTAAAGAGGCATATCTTGTTCCAGCAATACATTGTATCCAACGCCCCAATAGGCAAAATGCTTTCTGTATCCGAGAAGGAGCTCGCCCTCTCTCCTTGAAAGGTCAAACCGAAGGGCTTTGTCGAGATTTTCTGACTCGGCCACCAGTTTCCCAGGATTAGAGAGGTCCGGGACAAAATATCCTCTCAGTAGATCCTCGACTCGGCATCGTTCGTCGGCTGCGTGTTGGTCGATGATTACAAGCATATATCCAGCGTCAGAGCTGGATCTTCCCTCATCCAACATACCGGTGGCGACTTTGACGAGGATAAATTTCTTGTCAACTTGGTTGATGATTTTAACATGTTTCAGTGCATCCTTCGATATTCGTCCTTCCAGACCTTTGGATGCAATACCAAGCCCATCGCCCCCTGTTAGAGCATGACAATCATGCGTTTGTCCCTTTGGCTGACACCCCAAAGCTTCCGTCTCCTGAGGAAGCCGTGGAATTTTAGGTTCTGTAAGTCGGAAGACTACGTCTTGTTGCTCTGCTATGTGAGACTTGACTCGTTTGAGTGGCGGTCTTGGATTGGGATCTTGGGTGAGTGAAATGGGTGACGATCTGGGGATCAGAACATTCTGTATCTCTTGTACAGAACCATTGTTGTTCTTTGGTCTGACAGCAAAGCCGGTGCGTGGATCAATGAGCGATTTGGAGCTGGTGACTGGATCTATCCACAGAATAGGCCCAGAGTCTTGAGACTCGGCATCTGCGGCCCTTCCATGGTCTGACTCTGGTGTGCCATCAGATCGCGAATTTCCGCCATCATCGAATGGTTTCCGCAGAAGACTCCCATTGTCGTCAAACAGTGGCTTTGTCGGCTTCAAGACCGGTTGCGTCTCGCCCCTCGCCGTGGCGCCAGGTGCTGTAATATTTATGGAGGAAGCTTGTTTGGCCCCTAAACCTCGATGGGGTGGGGATTTTATCCTGGACCATGAGGTAAAAGGAGATGCCGAACGCGATTCTGAGTGAAGGGTCTTTGAGCGACGTGACGATGCCTTCTTTTTTGGCTCCGCTTTTGAAGAAGTCTTGGATCTCAGGTCAGCTTTTGGTGGTGCTGACGCAGAAACTGAACTCTCACGCGACGACGAGGCAGAATTGATTTTCTTCTGGGCCCGAAATGCCTCAATCGCATGAATAGACCTTGGCCGGAAGTGATGTTTCTTCAAAAACTCGTATACCATCACCTGCAAAAGGTCCGTGATCTTTGCCAATTGGCGATGATTTTCATCCAATAGCTCGTCAATATCGACCGACTGCAAATTCTTGTCCAGATTGATCCCAAGAAAAAACATCGGCCAGCGATCCACACCCTTTTGGGGTTTTAACTCTTTCATAGTAAACCCGAACGTCTTTACGAGTTTCCCATTGTCGTCAACGCGCGCCTCCTCAACCACGCCAAAGCTAGAATTGATAAACACTTTATTGACTTCCTCGTAGAGGAAATTGGAGTGATGCTCGTCAAGCAAAGGCTGGATACCGAGGCTGATAAACTGGACATGTTTAGTTGCTGCCGGTTGAAGCGACACACAGCCAGACACAGAAATTCCGGTGGTGGTTGCCCCAATGGAAACCCACGATTTCAACTTTCTTTGATCCACTAATGATGCCTCGGCAAGAAGAGCTGGAGTTCGTGTGACAATATCTTGAGCCGCGGACCGAATTGCTGTTGTGTGCAATGAAGTTGTTCGGGCGGCACTGGGTTCCTGAAGTACAACGGTAACTTGTTCAGGCCATGCCAGCAATAAGGCGACGCTCGTGAAAACCAATTGGTCAAAGTACCTAGTTGTGCCCAGCCGTTCAACCTCGGCAGCTCTCTGCTTTACTCGGACCGGCATTGACCCAAACAGATCCCGGACAGAGACCCGAGTTCCGCTGGGAAAGATCAACACCCGTTGATCCGGCGGGGCCGGTAAATGTCGTGCCAGGACCCTTGAGTTGTGGATTGTCAACGAATTGTGTGACCGATAATCTTGATGATGGGATGCTACTGTCAACAACGACAGAGCTGCTAAGGATGCCAAAAATTCGCCATGTCGTCCATGGCATTCTTTACGTGCAGGATATTTGGATGTATCTACAACTCGTTAATCGTGATCTTTTTCGTAAAAAAATGAATGAGAAACATACAATGAAGCTGTCCAAGTCCACCATCTTGGCGAAATTTGGCAGGTGGGATACCGATTCCATTATCCTCTACAGAACAATTTCCCCGACGATAGTCAACGGATATGTTGATCTTGGTGGCATTTGCATCCAGAGAGTTTTGGACCAAACCAAAAATTGCATTATTTAGCGAAGTAATAACTGATGACGATTTGATTTGTGCCACAACACTGTCGGGAAGTGGTTGTATCGACATGGCTGTTGTGAGCTCGACATTTTCCTAGTCAGTAATCCGTTCCAAAAATCGCCATCTTCCTAATTTCAATTGACCAAAAAGAGGAAGCCGGTGACGGAAGGACGTTGATTCAAGAAGCCACTGTCAGTGGATTCTCCAGCGGATGTCCACTGAAGATACCCCACATGCCGCAACACGTGATGTTGGCCAAGCTTCGTTTTGGATGCGACCCACACCACCTTCCACCGGTAACCCCGGCTCTCGTCACTGCCAACCCCTGCGGAACCACACCCGACGACCTGGGACCCCATCTAATTAGGCTGATAGATTTGGAATTCCCATATCTTTTGACCTGCGACCTGCAACCTGCGACAACACCTTCTTGGCCTCTTCAATTTCTGGAAAAAAATAAACCGACGATATTTTTCGTTTCCCGCGCGCCTTCGCTAGCTCTGGATTTAGTACGAACAAAGACTACCTTAAGTTACTAGCCACAGACCCCATCCGAACCATTCCACGCCAATCGTTTCACTTGGCATCTCCTTCTGTCTCTTCTCTCTCTTTCGCTGTTCAGTCCCATCCGTCCGTCGATCGATAACGCGCGAGAAAAACATTGAACCTTGTGTTCCCCCAGAGGTTCAATTCGATCATTGCCAACACACAGACGAGCATTTTGAGCCGCTACGTCCGAGCCGCCGGCGACGACTAAGAAACCACACCTTCCCCGCCCGTACTTTAGCGTACCAACCAACAACAAAACTCTCATCGCCACTGCCATGATGACAGAAACTGCAACTTCATCACATGGTAAATATTTTCTCTTTTACTCTTTTTTTCTTTCCTCTTTCACCTTCAATGTCAAGTCAATGCGTCATCGGTTGAATTCTCCTCATGCCGCTGCCACGTTTACCCGCCTCGTTTCGAAGGCGACGCGGCACTGCAAGACCCCGAAGTCCTCTTGCACTTGCTGACCCCATGATAGACCGCTCAGGGCGATTAGGTCGGCGAAGGCCGTTCTCTACCTTGATGAAGAAATTGGCAAACCTCAAGTCCGCTTCAGTCGGAGATGGCCACTCGAAACGCGACAGCCTCAAGACCCGACCATCGAAAAACAACAACCCTTATCCTCAGTCCGGACGCATCGGCGTTACGAGTCCCACGAGGAACAGCCATTACTCGGTATCCTCGGGTCCTAGTGGGAGGACTTCAACAATCGAAACCGAAGGGCGAGATGATTCTGTTAGACTATCAACAGAGGGCCTGCCGCCACCAACTATGGGAGGACGATCAATAGCACCGACGGTCGAGACTTCACGGTCATTGGCAGCCCCTTCACACGCGGTATCGTCAGTTGCTGGGACTAGTTGCACCGCCAACGGCCGGAGGGCAGATAGCACCTTCTCGTCTCCGGCACCCTCGGTTCGATCTATCGCCACGACGCTCACGACCGTTCAAACCGTTGCACAACACGCACCAAACAATGCCTCGACAAACCACGGAAACAATCACCACAGCAGCCATCTCAATTCACAAATAATCCATTTCAACCAGCCCTTCCCTACCGCCTCACCTGCTTCTGCCATACCCGCCCATCTTACGCCCTCACACAGCACCACCGGCCACCCGACGACCTATCATACCGCTACCGCCAATAACCTGCTCTCCGATAACGCCTCGATTTTGACTCTCGCATCCTCTTCGAAACGCGGCCGCCGCCGTTCCTTTGATACCGACGCTTCTGTCCGGGCCCTTGCACCGTCGTCGTTGTGGGGAGGCTCTCGCGAATCGTTGCCATTAAGCATACTGAGCGCTAATATGGATGGAGCTGCACCCGGACCTGGCACACCCTCTCTGCACAGAACCGCCGTGACCAGTGCAAGTGGTACCAATGGTCCTGTGACCAACGTGGAGCGTGCTAGCATTTACAGCGCCACGGGCATTTTGACCGCCAGTGAACGCAACAGCTTTTACGCGAAGCAGGGAACATTGGGCGGTCCAGTCAATGCGGACTCTGCGAGCGTCAGGAGCGGGCTGCTGGGCCACGGACGAGCTGAGAGCATCAGTGGGATGAGCATTGGGTACGCCACCGCGAGTGGAAGTGGAGCAAGAGAGGTGACGAGTCCACTGGCCACTCCGAGAGAAGGTCTCACAGCCGGTTATGTTGAAGAAGAGGATGAGAGCAAAAGCAAAGAGAAGGACTAGGGATCTCGCTCGTCTTTATCATCGGCAGAGTATGAAAAAGGGTTCTGCAAAGTGTGGTGGGAGGGTTGAGGTGGAAATATTTGCATGGCGTTGATTGGTGCGGCCGTCTTTTTGCCATCCTTTTCCTTTTTCTTTTTGCTTTGCTTTTGCATATTTTTATATCGACCTACAAAGAGTGATTTGGGACCCGCGCAAGCATACTTTCCCTTTTTCCTTGGTTACGAATTATGGTTTATCACCCTTTGACTCTTGCAGTCTTTGTTTATCCTGCTTTTTGCTCATTATGGGTAGATTCACTTTTCTGGTACACAGTTTATTATTTTTTTCTATATCGACACAAAAAACCTACATATGATACCCAATACATTAACTTGTCTTTTCGAACTTCCTATTAACCTTTTCCAAATTGGTGGGGCCGTGTTAACACAACTTTTTTCAGCGAGGCCAATCAACAAAAGTGTGATCAGTAAGGCAAAGGAGTCAAATCAAGACCTTCAACAGAAAACTTGAAGGAATCGTTGCGGGAGTAACTCCCTGCGGTGTCGATATCTAACCTCCCACGAATACAGTCGTCAAAATCTACGTCTACGTAGATTATTCCAGAGTCATCTTCCCATTGTGGGCCGGCGATTACGTCTCCGTACGGAGAGATGATTGCTGATCCGCCGCGGGAGGTATATGTGCTTGGATCATGTTTTGCACCTCCGCTTGAAATAGGACCGGCGGTGTGAGTTGTGGCTGTGGTAGTATGGGAAGGTGTGACAATTGGTGAGGTAGCTGTATAAGTGGTAGAAGGTGAGATTGGACGTGAGTGCTGCTGCTGCTGGACAGGAGGTGGTTGGAAAGGTTTCCTGCAGAGGACTATTTCATTTCCGTTTTCATCGAATACGGATGTGCGGCGTTGGCGGGATGCAGGAGTGGGAGTGGACGAATGAGTCTTGGAAGAACCCGGAAGGGCAATTTCGAAGCCTTCGGAGGTTATGCATGAGCTACGACGACGGGTGCTGTTCGGAGATGGTTGGTGGTGGTGGTGGCTGTCGTCATCGTCCTCGTGGAAGGTTGGTGGTGCAGAAGGTGGCTTAATGACTGATGAGTAAGACTTGGAGGTTGTGCACATGTTGGAAGATACTACGAAGCAACGACCTTCGATAGCGGCTGTGCGCATGAGAGAAAGCCAAGCATCACGACCATCGGCGGTTGGAGCGAGGTAAAGGTTGATGTTTTGGGCGTAGAGGGATTGACGGACCAAAGGCATGTAGTTCTCCCAGCAGATAGCGGCGGCGAGGTTGATGCGCACACCACGGATTACTGTGCTGATTGCTTTGAGGGTTGCAGGGGAACCTTGTGCCCAGACGAGCCGTTCAGTTGCCGTGGGCATCACCTTGCGTCTCTTTCCAACGATACCGAGTTTGGGACAGACGTAAACGGCGGAACAATACATGCTGCCGCCGGCTTTCTCAATGAGACCGGTGACAAGGAATACCCCAGTTTCGCGTGCGATCCGCTCGAGTTGCTCTCGGGTACCGTCCCCGCGTTTGTTGGGGATGCCGTCGTTAGAATCGGCGAGGAGTGGATCCCCGGGAAGTTGACGTTTAATCCATGCTTGTCCGGCCCCGGCTCCATCGCCGACTGTGTCTCCGAGGTCGACGGCGTTTTGGAAGTAACGCAGGTATTCCTCGCGACCTTCCGGGGTGCGACCACCGATGACGCAGCCGAAGCTGGTTCCGCGGGGATAACCGCCTATGTAGGCTTCTGGGAGGAGGAGGATGTCAATTTTTCTGGCTGCGGCTCTGCGGGCAAAGTCTTCGAGTTGGGCTAGGGTTTCGGCGGTGGTGGGTTGGTTGGCGGGGGATGCAGTCCCGAGGCGGATGAGGGGTGCCATGATGAATGGATGGGATTCGGACAATGATCACGATCAGAAAAAAGCAAAGTGTTCAGATTGCTCTGGCAATGACTGATTTATACGTTCATCTCAATTGAGAATCCAGACGCTCCAGATGCTTCTTCGTGAAACGACCCCATGTGCGACCCCGCCTGCAAGGCAACATGTGATCAAGACCCCAATCTGCTTCCGGAAGGAGAATTACGAGATTCAAAAGCTCCACGTTCTCGGGCCTGCAGACGGGAGTGCAGAAGTGAACGGCTATGATGACGTGACGCAACAAAGACCCCCACGCAGAATTGGCCAATCAGAGTGTCGATATAACCTTCTCCACTTGCCTCCTTGAGCGCTGTGCAAGCTCGGCAGGTTCGGCTTCACGAGGCTCGTGGGTGCTCGAATTACTTGTGCACTTTTGGCACTGCCGGAATGTTTGTTACCGTAGTACTTATGCTTTTCTGGTTATAAATACAGCTTTGTCAAAAGAGAAAACGGGTTTTTATTTTAAAACAGGCCTTATTTTTAAATAAAAGGGGTTTTTATAAATAAATAGTAATTTTCCAAATTTAAAAGGCCTTTTGAAAACAAATAGGCGTTTTCGTTGTTAAAACGGCGTATTGATATTCATGTATTGTCCTAACAAACATTCAAGGGGGGATATTGTATTTACCCAGGTCTGAACAAGTAATTCAAGCACCCACCTGGGAGGGTGCCGTGGGTGCCAGAGAATTAAATCTTGTGCTCCCAATAAGTACCTTGGTATTTTATCACTTTGAGCACAGCAAAAATTGGGCGCGACAAAAGGTTGAACTCCAAAGTCCTATTCCAATCACACAACCGTTTCATGCCAAGACTCGAGATTCCACAGCAACCCTTTTGTTATTGGTTTCAAAGATGGGTGTTTTAAAATAGAGAAAAAAATCACAACGTTGAACAGTCAGAGCAGTGAGTCAAAGGTCGGCATTGATGAGCGGTTTGTAAATACGGATAATGGCTGTCAAGTTTGAACTTTGAGATAAACTTCAACGCCACGACTCCCGAGAACTGCAGCGTGCACGGACCAAGCATGTACTTGTGAAGCTGACTCGAATAGCCTGAAATCTTCAAAAAGAGAGGAATGGTGGCTATAATTATCAATGGCAAATATCTAGATGCCAATGGCAACATGATGCGTTGGAATTGACTTGACAGTTGAACAAAAAACTGTGATGAAAAGCAATACCTCGGAATAACCCTAACCCATCGGATGAAGGGGTACCCACTCATCAATTCGGTCTTGGCAAATCTGGAAATTGGGACACATAACCTCCGGTCCACCTCGACACGTAGGAAATTCTTGTCAATTTTGTTGCTCAAGGGCTAGCGCCGCCTATCCGACACTCAAAAACTCACCCAGCACAGCACCGCACACCCACATCCCCCAAACGCGTCCTTCATCCAAAATGGACCACCGAATAACTCAACAGCAATTCGCGCCTCCTGCAACTCTTACCAACAATAATGATAATACTGCAATAGCACCGCCGCAACCCGCTGGAACACCACTTTCCGGGCCACCAGTTCACGGCAATGCACTCCTTCGCGGCGCCCCCGAGATCTCGGCCAAAAAGAAGCAACCGAGAAAACGAGCATCTACAGCTGCCGATGCAACCACCACTCTCGGTGAAAAGAAACAGCGTATCTCGCGCTCTTGTGATCAATGCCATGGAAAACGCATGAAATGCACCGGCTTCAAGCCCTGCGGAAATTGCACCAAGAGAAACCTCGATTGCAGTTACAACAGACCCTACATTAGAGGAATTGCAAAAACTCCACCTCCGCCTCCAGATAGTGGCCAAACTCGCAATCTCGCACAACCCTTTGATGAAAGGGGAAAACCCATCCGTGACAGGAGCTGGGCCCTCCGTGCATGTGATTTGTGTCGGAGCAAGCAAATGGCTTGTTCCGGAAAACTTCCATGCGATGCGTGCTTCAACCTGCGTGTTCAATGCTCGTACAGGACCCGCGCTTCTCGACGAACCCTTCGACCCCAGGAGGGAGAAGAAGAGGCCGATGATGACCCCAGTTTACAATGGGAACCGCGAGCCGATGCGCATTCGTTCCGACGTCTTCCCCAGGACATCGGACCTTACCAACTTCAGACTCGTTATTCTGGAGAGCCAACGCCGCCCCTTACCTTTCTCCAAAAAGCATGGGAGAGGATAGCAGAGGCTCTCAGCAAACCTACCCCAATTGGTGGAGACAAGTCAACGCCTTCAATGATCCTCCCTGCCGGTGATCAGCCTTTTGACACTTCACTCCCCCTGGATTTTCCCCATCATCCGACCAAATGGTTCGAGATGCAGGAAAAATTCCAGAATGGTTGGACTGAGACTTTCCATATTTTGCATCGTCCCACCGTCAAGTCGTGGTTGGAACGCGTTTACAACAATTGGAGCAGCAATGTTGCTCTCGAGACAGATCTCGGGCCAGCAAAAGCCACCATTGCCATCATGACAATGGCGCTCGGTACCCTGTTTAACGACAGACCTTTCAGAGAGAAGAAGAAGGATCGGATTTGGGATCGACTGTGGACCCTCAACAACGGTGATCAACTCTTCTTGACAACAATACGCCTAACAGATGCCGAGCCAGGACCACCAAAGCTCGAGTCGATCCAGGCTCGCATTCTTCAAGCTCTCTATCTTCTCGGGACCTGCCGATTGAGTCAAGCTTGGTACGTTTTTGGCAATGCCATACACATGATCAACGCCCTTGGTCTTCAGCGTCGACGTGGGGGAAATCGTGGGCTTGGCGCAGACATTACGGAAAATCCAGACTACGCAAAACTTCAGTGCGAGAGACGAACATTCTGGTCAGCTTATGTGCTTGACAAGGAGATTGCCCTGATGTCTGGCAGGCCGTGCTATTTTAGCAATGATGCGGTCGACCAGGAATTTCCTGACCCCGTTAATGATGAAGATATGGGACCCTCGGGACCTTTTCGCCCACATATGAGCGATTGCTACATGGAAGCTATCACGGAACAAGCCAAGCTGAATCAGCTCCTCGACAGGATCATGCGTGAAGTCTATACTCTTCGGGAGTTACCAGAGGATTGGAGAATCGAGTGTGCGTTGAGGATTGGGAGGGAGCTAGAGGAGTGGCATGATCGTTTGCCTTTCCTGCTCAGCCATCTCAAGCCATCCATGCTACACAACGTTTTTCGTAGACAGTCGACATTGTTGAATCTGACTTACCGCCACGCCCAGATGCTGTTGTACCGCATCTTTATCACCGCGCCCTATCCACCTGAAGGTGAAAAGAAACAGATCCACTACACCTCTTGTCGCACATGCTTCGAAGCCGCGCGGATAGTTCTCCATATCACTCTAGGGCTGGCTCGCGAACAAGACAACAAGCGGGACAAGAGCCACTTTCCAACTCTTTTATACGCTCACCATGTCGCCTACGTTGCAGCGTTAACTGTTTTCATGATCCCACATATCCGAGAGAGACAAAAGCTTTTTGGCGGTTCGAGCTTTCGAGATCACAGCAAGTCGGACCCAAGACTGTTTGACCTCGCCGAGCGAACCATCAAGTCATTCATCGAGGACAGTAACCGGCATTCACCGTGTCGTCGATGGGCTATTATTCTCCAAGAACTTCGGGACGAGTGTATCCGACAAGTTCCAAATATGGGACTTGGAAGGCCCAAAACCCCTGAACCGGCCCCACTGCCCGCTGCTAAGGAGCAAGGCGATGCTGAAGAAGACGATGATGAGGAAGAGGAAGATGATGAAGATGGGGGAGGAGAAGGAGAGAATGGCGAGGCGACATCTCCGGACGAGCAATTCATAGAGGATGCACTCCGTGCTCACTGGGAGGCCGAGACGTCTCAACCGCCAATGCCAATTCAAGTCCCCATCCACCGTGGAATATCGCCCACTTGGAGTGAGGGAGGCCCGATGCCCCAAATTACCCCTAGGCTATGGGACAAGTGGAAGGTCACGGATTGGCTCGACCTGGACTCTGCAGTAAGTTACACTTTTGTTTCTTTTCTGGGACCATGCTGACGTGATTGTAGGCATTTGGACCAATTCCCACCTTTGAGAGGCCTGATGTTTCACACACCCCATCCGAAGAATGAAGATAACAACTCTGTAGCAAGCTATCTATATACGTATTTTTAATGTACAGCTTATTGACCAGACCTCCTGGAGGCGGACGAGTATTTGCTCAAACATGCATCCACCTCGTCCTTTACTGTCTTGTAACGATCCCGAATGTCGGCGGCATTGTGTCCTTTTAGCAGCCTCTCGGAGAACTCTTTGTCGCCGCTGAGATATTTTTCCATTGAGTAGGTGGTTTGTCCACTCGAGGAATCACTTGGGTTGATGGTCAGCACTTTGTCTCTTTTGGGACATTGGAGTTGCACAGCACATACTTGTCTCCGGATAGACGGAGTCCACTGCTCGGTGTTTGGGACATTGTTGCTTAAGATGTTGATGGAGTACGACAGGGTTCGGGTTCGGCTTTTTTCGTCTCGGAAGATGAGGGGTTTTGACAGCTTGTCAATGGGGGAAAATGGTCTGGCATGCTGGAATATGGGGGCCCGATGGTCCCTTTTATCTTGATCACATTTCGATATCTGATCATTGAGTCGGCTAATGTCAGACGCGTCTTGTTACGATAATGGCGCGCGCTCTACTTTGGGATCACTGGGTTTGTCGATATCATGCGGTCACGTCTAAACCCGCGGTTGAGCACTTGGTAAGAGATGTTATCGCCTTGCCATCAAAAGATCTTTGCCAACGCATCTCTACCAAGGCAGACAACAAGGCTGCGATATTATCTGGAAGGATTTGTCTGGAACATTGACTTTTGGGCAGGAAACAGGTTTTGGTTGTCGGTTTTCGCCATTGAGCCACATTTTGGGTATCTTCGTCCGTGATTAATTGTTGGCTCCCTCCCTCGTCGACGACATTTATCACTTGATACGTGTACATGTACATGTGCGTGATTGTGATGACTTGCAGAACCACAGATAATATCTCGCCAAAATGTTGCATTCTGTTTCTTCCCCACCATCAGCCTCATCGGGAAGATGCCGAATACCAGACTCCCCGCATTTGAGCACTTGGATCTCTTGGTCTGCGCGCACTGCCCCGAATAAATGCAGATTTATCGAGACCAGCTCGTCCAATACCTGACCGTCTTGGGGTGGTCAAGTGTCCCGACGCATGCACGACGAACGGGAGCACGTCATTGGAGAATGGAGCTGAAATCCCTCGGGAAGCCGGAGAAAAGGTCGTGTCTGGTGTACCCGGCCGATCTTTTCGTTCTCCGCATTTGCGCAAACTTGATGGTATATAAGACTGTCTATAGCAAAATGGATTTGACTCGAATTGTTTTCTCTTTCAACCCAAGACTTTTCGAGCTGGACATTTACAGACCACACTCACTATCACTATCTTGTTCTTTTTTATTTTTCTCACATCCATCTACTTTTGATTGAACAATCCCGACTCACCTTCCCCTCACTTACACACACTCTCGTCTTCTCATCTCGTGTAACAACCGCCCCCCAAGCCCTACCAACCGCTCTCCCCCCGCCACCCTTCAATACCAACCACCAAGTCAAATATCACGACCACCCCTTTCGTCCCTCGTGCCACATTACCGAATAATCTTATGGCCTGAGTCTCATGTTTCGAGATCCAGGTTCTCGCATCTGAAGCTCCCGGATCGCAATCTGCACTCAGGCAACCGGTCCATGGCATCATTTTGCGCTTCAGGCAACCCGCCGCCCACCGCAGCAGCCAACACAGCGTCAGACACATTCCTGAACCGCAAGAAAAAGGAGATTGTAGAGAAATCTATGGCTCTTTTCCAGAAGAACCTGGACCGATGCCTTGACCAATGCTCAGACTCTGTCGTCGCGCCAGGAGGAGGAAAGGGGGCCCCGAAGCAACAGCCGCGCGTGTTGGGGAAGCGTGCTAGGTCCCCGGAGGAGCCAACTGATACTACTACTACTACTGCAACTATAACTCCCCATCCCATCAAAACCACCCGCAAGAAACGCATCAAACCTTCCCCTCCTGGCCCTCAATTCGCTTGTCCTTTTTGCAAACACAACCCGGCCAAGTATCGCACCGTCAAGACGTGCTGCGGTCCCGGTTGGGAAGATGTTCATCGTGTAAAGGAACACGTCTACCGCAATCATTCCTCCAAAAACTTTTGTTCGAGATGTTTGGAGTACTTTGACAATGAAGAAAAGCTCAAAGCGCATCAACGGCTCGAAATCCCTTGCAAATTGGAAAAGAACAAGACTCTGGATGCCATCACTGATTCCCAGGAGAAACAACTCCGTACGAGAGCCAAACCTGGGAGTTCAGAGGAGGATAAATGGAGGGAAATGTACAAGATTATCTTTCCAAAGACCACGAACCCCCCGAGTCCTTATTATGATCCTGTTGAGGATTCAGTCGCCGTCAGAGCAGGTACCAAGCAAAAGAGCATGTTTCAGAGTGTAGAAGACTGCAAAGAGTATTTGAGAGTCGAACTGCCCAAGGTAGTCAAACCTATGATTGCTCGATACGTCGAGTTGCTCTTTCAGGATTTTCAGGAAAAAGTGAATCAAAAGACTATGGAAATTGTCAGGGATGTCGAGACGAAAATGTTGCGGACTTTTCAGTTTCAGGAGGAGCAACAGCAGCAGAATTTTCAACAGGAACCATTGGCTCCTACCCCGGATTCGTTGGTTGATCATGGACAGTATCAAGTTTATGGAGGAGGAGGAGGGGTGGAAGAAACTGGGACAAAGATTGATCAACTTTTTGAGGGACTGAGAGGGGATCCTACTTATGTTGACATGTGTGGGAGTTTACAGTATAATGTGGAGGATTTGATGGCTGAGAGTGAGGGGTTTTTTGCTGGTGGTGGTGGGGGAGGTGATTCTGCTTATTTTACGGGACCGGCTTCGGATGGGAATTCGTTTTTTATGATTGGGTAGGGATGAGGAGGGTTTTTGGTGATTTCTTTTGGTTGGAGTTGTTCTTTCGCAAGGATTCTTTTTTCTCTTTCTTATTATTTGATGCCCCGTTTTTCTCGGTCTTTTTTTCCTCGCCCATTTTTATTTCTCGTCGGTCATGGATTTCGACACCAACTTTTCTCATCACACTCCTTTATGCATCTGTATCTTGAGTTTTGTCATGATTATTTAGTTTTTGCAATTCGAGTCATTCTGCCTTGCCTTTTCAGTCTCTTGTTCAGTTGCCTTTTTTCCCCCGATATTTCGGCTTCATGCAAACATGACAGCATCAATTTCTGGGTTATCCCCAACGTATCATCCAACCAACACAATTTCGCCCTCCACTTATTCCATTTTGAGTTTCAATTTCAGTTATCCACAATCTGAACACCAGATTTCCGTCACAATAATAATATAAGTAATCACTCCAAACATGAAAAGTAAAACCCCTCCTTTTGGCCCCCAATCCTCGAACCCCTCCCCCACATTTTGACAACTTCCTTCCTTCCCGCATGTACATCATCAGCTGAGCCTCTGTGTGCCAAGACATACAACAACGAAACAACGAGATACACGTCACAAAGGTATATGTAAGCCATGTAGGATGTAGATTAACTCCTGCATCTGGCTGTTGAGATGAAAATCCGGTCAATGACGGGGATATAATTGGTTCTAGAAGCGAGAAAGTATGTAAGTGAGTTTGTGGGGTACCTATGATAGGCGGCCTCTGAAACGGGACATTGCATTGCATTGCATTGCAGGGTTGTAGTGAGGATAAGATAGGTCGACGTGATGTGATCTGGTGGGACTGATGGGGATTTGATGGGATGTGATGAGTTGCGGCTTAAAAGGATGTATAGGTACGTGATGCTTAGTGTGGTGATGTGGGTGAGGTGAGATTGGCTCATTTGCGCGGATGGGATGGATTGATACGATCACAACAGATGATCAATGATCTTGCGTTTTAGTGAGTGGCTTTGATCGTGATGGGATGGATGTGCTAGAAATGGAAGTGAGTGCGGTTCGGGAGTTATCTCCTTTGGGATTGAAGGGTTGCCTTGTCTCTTAAGATGTGGTTTTATACCAAGTTCGGTGGGATCCCGAAGGGAGTTTTTCACTTCAGATGAGTTGCTTGGGATTTGGTAATGGTGGATAATATATCTGACACTGGGATATCCTGAATATGCTGTCTATTATTCGACGTGTATTACTGCAGAATTTTCCAGTCGTTAGATAGAGACTTGCCAGGGCCATTTACTCCAATATGGTCATTCACATGGCCAAAACGTTGGACTTCTCAACTTCAAAACTGGGAGACAGTGGTTCCTTTTGGTGTATTTTGGCCATTCTTCGGGAGAATCTACGGTAGTAGTTGTTCTTGACAAGAGGCTTCAGGTCGTTGACAGTCAACTGGTGCTTGACGGCTCAAGACCCAAGCGTTATCTCATTCTGAGCGTCGTTCATCTTCCCTTGAGTCTCTGCCGTTATTTCCTTCCAAGACCATTCTTATCCCCTGAGAAAGCCTATTTATGTATCACAATCCATGAAGCCATCAACGTCATTAACGCCCCAAACTCCACCACAACCAGAACCTTCTTATCTTCCCACCACAAACCCAACCTGTCCCAGGGCCTATTTAAGTTCCAAAACGAGTTCTGTTTCTGTCCCCGTAGCTTAGCGGCCAGCGTTTGGTGCTTTTAGTCAGTGTTTGATTTTCCCAGCGAATATAGTTAAGGTAGCGAAGGACATCGGTTCGAATCCGATCGGGGGTATATTCTCTTTTGCCATTTCTTTTTTTTCCCTTTTATTCTTTTATTCTTTTTCTTTAATGTGCACCTCCCTTACGCCGTGTGGTCTCCGTATCCTGTCCCCGACGTGAATCTTGGCCGAGCATGTATACCTATTGTGGGATGTGATAACTCGCATTGTGCAAAGACTTAATCTCTTTAATATATATATTTGTTCCCTGAGACGTGTTTTGCGTAATAATGGAGAGCGAAGCTTCAACAACATCACACGTCGCATCTGTTCCAAATCTTGCTTTTTTTACCTTTTGTGAGAAAACCCTACAATTTTATCATGTAGACATAATAACCCCCCCCCCCCCCCAACTGTAGAGGGACCGCATATCCCATAGGGATGGAGGCACCGCCTCCAGCGGTGTAAGATCAATAATAATAACCCCCCCCCCCCCCCCTTTGAGCATATATTAGCGTGAGGCTTATTCCTCTTTAATTGTAAACATGACTGTGACGATCGGGACAACTGGCACTGCAATGACCAATTAACCAACCTTCTAAAATGAACGTCGAATTGTAAATTCAACACTTTAAAATTCAAATGCAGTATATATATGGTTTCTACGGTGCCCAGCCGTCACAATGACTTTTTGAATTGATAAACGCCTATTTATTTTAAAACAGATATGATTTATAGATATATAATTATTTTTAAAACACAAAAGGCTTTTGTAAAAACAAATGACCCTTTTCAATATTAAGAAGGCATGTTTATATTCAGGCATAAGTACGGAATATTGTGCATGCTTTTGAATTAAAACAAATACACCACAAGTTCTAATTCAGAATAGGGGATTTTCTCCTTTCTAAAACTATTCTATATGATAACAACAGGGGAAACAAAAACAAAACAAAGTCCTTCGACCAGTGATTGAGTATCGCTCGAGCCGGGCTCGAGCACTGCTGCTGGTCTCTCGGAAGGGCCAGATTCGGAGCCGGGATCATGGGCAAGTTCATGGGTCGAATGCTTGGGTGAACGTCGTTCCATGTCGTGCCGTCGTGGTTGAGGAAGGTGAGTCTCTGGGCAGCGGGCAAGGGCGGCGTCGTCGGATCCCAGACGAAGGGAAGCCACTGGGCACCGATAGCCAGAATCAGGTAGAGCATACGGTTAGGATGGGCGCCCGCGAGCCGGTCGGTGGCTTCTGTGAGGGCATCGTGCCAGCCTGCAGGGAAGTTTAGGATTGGAGCTTTGCATTCAATCCAGAGGATGTCACGCTTCATTTGGTTGGTGCCCGCTACCACGCCTGGTTGGGGCTGGGGAAGGGAATTTATCTTGATGACGATAATGTCCGGTATATGCTGTGTAACGTTGTCGGGGTCGGGGTCGGGGCCACGGTAGCTTTCGCTTTGGACTCGGTACAAGGACGTTTGGGGAAGTAATCGTCACTTGGGATGTTGAGCCAGGCGGCCTTGACGATTGAATCGTTGCTGCATTTATCACCATCTGGGTGTTCAACAATGTCAAGAATGGCCGAAGCGGTGTCAGCAGGGAAGTCGTAGAAGTGTCCTACAATAGGACTAGCCATTTTGAATAGATGACGAATAATGGACTGAGCTTATATGGTATCTAAAATAAAATAAAGAAGTACAAGACGTTCCATGTCCATTACATTTATATATCCCGTCTTCATGTTCAAAATCGACTTGTATAATGTTTCTATTACGGAATAACAGGGGCACCAAGATGCAGACGAGGGGGAAGATATAAAATGGCATATCACAGCGGGCGTGCAGCCTTATTTGTGAACAAGCAACTTGGAAAACCCAACTGGACGATGGACTCCGGGCCAGACTGGGCATCGGTCACATTCGGAGCGGGTAATGACTCCTTGACTGTCTATTCAGTGTACTCAGAGGCCTTTCGGAGAACGGACTGGCAAAGCCCCCTCGTATCGCTCGCAACAAGAGAAAGGCAAGGAAAG
>MU865562.1:0-23731 GCA_033297215.1 Podospora fimiseda | reverse complement strand
CCACCGCTGTCAGGCTCCACCTCCCAAAGACATGGAGAATCCACAATTCCTTCCACGTCTCGCTCATAGAACCCTTCCCCGCTGGCAATCGGGATATGTCCGACCCTGACCAGGTCCTGCGAAAGGCATGCCCTGTGATACTTGAAGACTATCAAGTGGACAAGGTGATGGACTCCATGCAGGGACGAGAAGGTGTGAAGTACCTGGTCAAGTGGGAGGACTGGCCTGCCAAGAAGCATTGGACTTGGGAACCCTGGGAAAGCTTCACCAGCGACGGCGCCAGAGGATCCCCGCGCTCAACCTTGAAGCACCGCTGCTTCTAGTTTTCTTGTTGTTGTTCCCTTTGACGCAACTCGACCAAACCGACGCCACAACCATTGCGGCTCGAGGGCGCGCCTTGAGAAGGAGGGAGATTGTGTCACACGGTTCCCGCTGACGGTATCTAACACAGTGTATTCGGTCACCCGACACAACAACCACCATGCCAAAGACCCTCCACAACCTACAAGATAGTAGCACGACCGAAGGAGGGATACACTATGCAAGAGAAGATGCCCGATGACCAGTATACTGAAGGATGGTTGGTCAGGAAGGTCGCCGACACGGCGCAGATCTGCAGGATGGCTGAAGAAGCCACTGAGTCATGATGACTGTTCTCTTTGTAATCGTCGGAGCCAAGGAAGGCCTCCGACGGAGAGAAGGAATGGCCACAGAAGTACAAGGGCCCAGGAGGGACCCGTACGAGTATAAATAGGGCCTTGGTTTTCCTAGTTAGAATGTTGGAAGGACAAGGACCTTAAGGCCATTACAGTTTATTATATTGATTTGAATACAAGCCTATTCCAAGCCCATTATACATGCCCTTGTCACAACAGCAAACGAACAAATTAGAACCCAACACAATCTTGTGTATGACATACACCCACACCCACACCCATACATACACACACACTAGCATACACGTCCACCAGTCACTCCCTCATCTGTCAAAAACCACCGTCTTTTTTGCTTATCTTTCATTTAATACAATTCTAAACTGCCCCCCAAGGCAATGTCAAAGTAACAATGTTTTACACTTTTGTGACGGCTGGCCGCCGTAGAAACCATATATATACTGCAATTGAATTGTGAAGTGTTGACTTTACAATTCGACGTTCCTTTTGGAAGGTTGGTCAGTTGGTCATTGCAGTGCCAGTCATCCTGATCGTCACAACTTTTACGTTTCCTTTTTTTTTCTCTTTGTCTAATGATTTGGTTTTTTTTTTTTTTTTTTTGGTTTTTTTTGAGCGGAAAGAAAGGGAAAAGAGAAAAATTCTTGTTGTTATTTTGCGGGTTTTTTAACTGCCTTTTTAGCATATGACATTCTTTCCCGAATCGTATCTTTTTGAATTGGAAGAATTGTCACGGCGCTGGCCCTGGGCCTGGGAAACCCAGGGGAAAGCCTACTATATAAGCCATTCGAGTGCAAGTCCTGGGGACTTGTAGTCTTGTATCCTTTTGCGAGGGCATGGCTCAGTGGGCAGAATGGCTCCCAGTACACGCCGTGACAAGAATGGTGAATCTACTGTGGAAAGGAGAATCAGGACAGTTGCCTATTTTGCTGTGTACAGTGCAAGTTTGGTACAGTGCGGAGTTGTCAGGGGCTTCCGAGGCTTTGTTGACAAGAACAAAAGTTATTAAATGGCTGTGGAGATTTTTTCTTGACAGAACCAGAGGGGCGAACGCCTTTTTGAACCATTGAGAAGGCGTGTTTATTTCTGGGATTTTCAATTTTCCTTGATTGAGGGTTTGAGAAAGACTGTCACTGACGGGTGTCAGACTGTCCGTTCTGTCAAAGGTCGATTTATTGTCAGGAACACCTAGTTAAAGTTTTATTTCCAAAAATAATTGTTTTTTTTTTCCTCTTGAAGATGGCTAATTATCTCTCTAGCTGGCTCTTGTTTGTCCGTATACCTATTTATTGCATACTGAGGTATTGATTTAGTTATCACAGATTTAAAAATAGTCAGACAATTGTCTAGCTTTCTATGAACCCATTCATCTTCGAGAACACCTCGCATTCTTTCTCGGACAACTCGCGGCCCCCAAATTGCAAACCACTTCAAGTTCTTAACATCCTCATATCAGCATGACATCATTACAAAATCATCATTGGCCCACGAAACGTTATCTCATCTCCCCGTGCCGTGTTGCATTGGTAGCTACCTGACCGAGAGCAGCTGCAGCCTAAGTTTGGCCACACCATTGCATGTCATTGTAACCCATGTAGGTACTACATTCTTCGGAGCCTTGCCCATCGAAACAGATGCTTGCAAGTCAACATAAGAGATGTGTCTGTAATTTCTTTTTCTCTTTCTTTTTTTTTTAAAAAAAAATAAAAAAACTTTTTTAATTTTTTTTTAATTTTGTATCTTTGGACGTGTCTGAATTGTTATCGATGGCTGAATGGGTTTATGTAGGAACGGTATCCTCGGGACTCGGACTTTAACTTTTATCATGTCCCTTCATCATTTCTCCCTTTTTTTCTTCTTCGCAGTTCTATAGTGTAACGGCCTCGGTCAAGAAATTGACACGGTTTTTTCTGCTTTGCTGCGTTTTCCAACTCAAATCTTCTGTGCCCCCCATTGTAACCTTCTGGGGTCCGGCGGCTGCTTCGGCATGTTGCAGCCGCAAGCCACAAGCGATAACTGAAACAACCGTAAAAAGGGGATATTTGGTAGCCCAACCACAAGCGCTTAACGTCTTTCTTATTTCTCCTGATGAGTATCAGGCTGTGGTGTTTTTACTGCATTCCCCGCCATGACTGGGTTTCGAAAAGGATTCTCCAGTCAATCTCATACCAGAGGCTGCAGGTGTGGTCAAGAATGTGGGGCGGCTTCCTCGGCGATAACAGGTTTCTCCCCGGGATCATGAAAGTCAAGTGATAAGTATAATCCCAATGTGCCCTGACGTTTTTCTTTTCCTTTCGGTTATCTTTTGAGAGAATCCCAAACGCGACTTAGATCCAATGGCAGAACAGGAACCCATAACAACTCGTCCGCCTGACCCAAGCTTTTACGGGTACGGAATTCACACTGATGGCATCGGTACGTAGGACATCCTAAGACAGCTAAAAACAAGCTGGGCTCGGATCTAATCTATAGCCACAGTTGAACAACGTTTTTGCCCAGCGCCGCAAAAGTTTACGAAATCAAACAATTGGTGCGCCTGTGTTTATGCGGGAATTACTCGTGGAAATTTTGAGTTCCTCAAAGCCTGCGCTGGCGGAACTGCCACTGGAATATTCGGCAACCTCTTCCCCTGGTGGGTAGTGCCGAGGTCTCAATGGCTTAGTGACAAGAGAACTCGAAACCTAACAATCAATTATTGAGCCAGCAACGAGGGGTCTTCTCATTGCGTTACTGCCACTTTATACGCAACCTTTCCATCTGAGTCGGCAACAACAGCTTGGACCGAGATTAGGTGCGTCACAGAATCGACCTTGCCATTCAGCGCTTTGTATTTAGCACTTCCGGCATCAACCACATCTTCCGCTTCGCTGTCCAGTGCCATAACGGGGATATTAACTACTACGTGGTTGACCCTAGACAACATGTACCCCAAACCCTCAGCGCCTGCGCCGGCCTCGGAGCCTGCGTCATCGTCGCCAAAGACCTGGATAGCTGGGGCTGTGCTCGGCCTCCTCATAATCATCGGCTTGATTGGTTTCTTGGGCTTTTGGCTTGTACGAAAGAGAGCAACGAAAGCTCTTATCGATCCCCATCTTTCTCAATCCAACTGGTATAATGCAAATGCAACGGGGAACAATAATGTGTGGTCAGAGCTGGATGGGAATGATCCCAAAGCTGTGGCAGAGTTATCGGATGCCCAACATTACTTTGAACTTGGAGTTCCGTTACATGGACATGAACAGGGAGCTGTCGAGCTGCAAGCGAATAGAGCTTAAGCGCAAAGTGTCCTGTAATTATTTATATACGTTCCTTCGAATTTTGGATCATTCTACCTACCAACGGAAAAAGAACCATGGAAGGGAAGGGCCTTAAAACCCTTTTCATCAAGTGGATCAAGATGCACCTCATTGTACGCCCTCCGCCTGCAAGTTGCAGCCACCCGACGAGGCATACTCCCTCCGACCGGGCAGCACAGCTGCAGCCTAAGTTGACCACACCATTGCATGTTAGTGTTACTGTCATGGCGCGCACTGGCCATGTCCTGGTTTTCTGAGTCCAGCTGTCGCCAGCGGGATGTCACTAGACCCACCTGGTGCAAGTGGCCAAAGCTCCCGACCCTCAAGAGGCTGCAAGCTGCGCGAGGAATTCTGTTCTTTTCCTCTTTCTTTCTGTAGCTTTAGATTCACAAACACCAATCGAATTAGTCTTGAAGCCTTGTCTCTTGCAATTTGGAGATTGATCCGTGACAGCTAGGATTAACATATATTTCTTTTTACTTTTCATGTGTTGCCTAGATACCTACAGGTATTCTTTTTTTCTTGCTTCATTCAGTTTGTACCTATGAATTCGATCCCAGGAAAGAAAACCACCTGTCATGGCGAGGGTCATGCAATGGCACAAGGCGCAAAGGACATTTACTCAAAGGCCAAGAATACTGAATTGAAGGGAGAAAGGAAGCCTTGCAACGGCTGCAGCAACCAGCTGGAACCTTCTTCCTTATCTACGCTAATCTACACGTGACATTACGTCATCGAAGTCCACGGCTTGCGCCGTGACACCACCCAAGTAACTGCAGTGAGCTTTATCTCCGGATTCAATATTTCTCAATCTTACCAAACCTTTAGTTGCTTATGAATCTTGTTTAAAAATATCTTTCCTTGTAGGAACTATTTATTTGGTGGTTCGTGTTAGCTTTGCATTCGTGCCTAGGTACCTAGGTTTTCTATTTTGTGTCTGGTATTCCTCTGGGCGGGTTTACTTGCTTTAAAACCTTCCGACCTCTACTTACCCACCGAATGATACAATGTGCACGTTTAAGTAGGGAGTGCATATTATGCCAAGGGAAGCCTACACACATGCGCGTTTACGGCGTAACACAGACTTTTCCAATTGGGCAGCATACGGATTACATGAGGACCAACCAAACCAAACGGGGAGCAGAAAAGGCTTTCCTTTGCCTGAGAGGCCTCCGTACTTCCATCGTTTATACAAAACACATTCAAAGTCTTTATGGATATCTCCACCTGAAACTTACAACCCACAACCTAGGTACATCACCAACCAAACCAAATGGCCACCATCCAACCCCCAGGCCACCTAATAGACCCTATGCTCTGGCTAATCCCCCGCTAAGTCGAACGCCCCGCCACAATCTACAAACTCGGCAGCATCCTTCCAGACCCTCACAAATCCAAAGATTCCCTCAATATTGATTCCTCCATCCCTCCTATCCCGCCCGCATTAATCAGAGACGTCACTCCTCACGTCCGTCAATACGTCCGTTCTGAACTAAACAACACCAATTCCCTTCTTGCTAAATTGGTTTTACCTGCCATTGGCGGAGCTTCAACCGATATATACTCTCAAAACGGCGCAACAACCTCTGTTGATGCCTTTGATGTAAAAGCAGTTCCTTTTCGTCCTGATAAAAAATACCTGGATGAAGCGGTTCAAAATGATAATGTGAAGGAATATGTGAGGAAACATTGGTTTAGTGTACCGCTTTATATGATTGTGGGAGTTGCTACAGCGGGGAAGTTGAGTGTTAAAGAGACGATATCTAGGGATAGGAATTTGAGGGGAGGAGTTGGGGTTAGTGTTTTGGGGGAAATGGCGAGAGGGGATATTAGTGGTGAGGTAAGGAGGAACGAAAAGACGGAAGGATATTTGGATATTGGGTAGGAATGTGATTTTGCTTATAGGATTAGGGAGTTTGTTTACTCGGAGAAAAAGGGGGTGAGGGTTAGGGGTGATGTTAGTAGAGGGGCTATGTTTGGATGCGGAGATAGGGATGAAGAGGAAGAGGGTGAGGGTGAGGTAGTTACTGAGTTTGTGGAGTTTGAGAATGAGGATGTTGCTTTGGGGGATTGTGAGGATGTAATGACTTTGCGGATAGTTGTTCCGGAAGACTGACGTGTTTTGGGGGTCACTTTCCATTGTTGATACTGAGTTAAGCAAAGGAAAGAAACATTCTATTTTGAAATGAGTGAAAACGATCTAATCAATCATAATCCTGCCGTTCAACAAAAGCTTATCATCTCAGCCTTCACCTCCCCCCTCTCCAACATCCCAACCGCTTCGCCCATCATCAATCCATCCACGAAACAAGTCCCCAAAACCCGATAATGATCCCCTTTTCTTCTGACAACAACCGGCGAATTACAAGCAAAAATAACCACAATCTTATCACCAATTTCCGTTCGTTCAGGAACTTTCCCAATCTTTTCACCTTTTGTCGTGCAGAATCTTCCCAAAGCCAATTTCCGGAGATCACGTTCCGTAGTTCCATTTGGACGAAACCTTCCATCTGGTGAGGTGAAAAATGCCTGAAGGGGTATTCCTCGTATCTTGAAATTAGAGTTTTGGTGAAGTACTGCGTGGGCTGTTGCGAGAGCGAGTTTTGTTGCTGCTCGCGCCATGGATTCGTTGATGTCTTCTTCTGCCTGTGTCGTATCAATCATTGTATGCAGCGCACTGTTCGTCTCCGACCTCCAGAATAGATTCAGGAGACAGCCGTCAGATGATAGATAGTCATATTCGGGATCCATATGAATCACTCGTGCGAGTGCTGCTTTTGTGTGCTCGTCGACAAAAGATTGAGGTTGAATCGGTTGTGAATGCGCAGTTTCCAGTCCAAATTGACGAAAGTAAGATGAAAGAGCCTGTTCTTGAGTGGACTGGATATACGAAAAGCTGAGAGATTTGACTTCGTCGATAATTATTCCCTCGCAATAAAGAATGCGCCCGTCATGAGAGAAAGTAGGTTTTTGCCGTCTGTCAGCGTTTGCCCTGCCATGAAAGTCTAGGCCGTCCGGCATCACGCCAGAGGTAGAACATATGGGTAAAGTCGCATCGTGGGCTTGAGCTCCCAGGTCAAACACCCAACTCGGTAAGTGAGTGTCTCCAGATACCGTGAAATGAAGAGCGTCGAAAAAGTAATTCCAGATATTCAAGTTTCCTGCGTGCAAGATCCAAGACCTGCTAAAGTCCGTGTAGGTATCCCAGGCTGTCTGACTTGACGAATAACTAAGCCGAATAGTTTTGGCCAGTTGGACCGGCAAAAGAGCCAGGATTCCATATACTTTATCCCGAGGATCAGTAGCCAAACAATTGCGTGATATCTGAATGGTTAAGCCCATATCAATCGCATCTGTGCTTCCGGGGCGTCGGTCGCGGAAACTCAGTTTGTTCATTGAGTGTTTCCAGCCGGCGTCTTTGAGGATATTGGCTCTGCTCACGTATATCGAATTTGGTGGGTTTGGTGTTTTTGTGTTCATCATGCTCCAGGACTCAGGGGCACGAGACAAGATTTTGATATCCTGGGGAGTAAAACGACGGTCTCCATACCAGAACATCAGAGACGTCGCAAGGACCAGTTCCTGTGTTGTCCAGAGTCGTGCCCAATAAGGGAGATTGACGAGGGCTGTTGAGACGGTTCTGAGGGCATTGAATACTAACTCTGTGGTATTTCGGAAGAGGTCTGGCATATCTTTTGTAGCCGTATCTCGATGCCCAGTCAACCACTCCTGAGCCACGTCTAGTGCTGCGTTGAAGGCATTTGTTGATGGTGGAGGTCCCAGCCAGACGCAAACTGAGAGTGCGTTCTTGTAGACCAGATCCATTTTTCCTACTTGGATCTCTTTTTCGGCATGATCATCTTGGTCAATGCAAAGGGCGTCGATCCAAATCTTGATGGAGGGTCGTTTGAGTTCGGGGGAGGTACGAAGTTGTTCTAGCATCGTGTAAAGATTCGTTCTGACCTTGACCTCATGACCGTTGAGAAGTATGGTGTGTTCCGGAGTTGGATCGCCCTAGCATCCGTTAGTATCGTATATGAAGGAGCGGTGGTAGTTTAATGCTAACCCATGTATAGCTCATGGCAATGTAATCGCCCCAATTATACCGTGCTTTTATTGGAAGGATCTGGAGGGGCAGATCATACAACCAACGACGGTTCAGAGCTTCAGAAGCTTTCTCCTCCACAACCCCAGCTTGTACCAAGCGTTCCACTGCACCAGCAGCCCAGGAGACCTTGGGCATAGCCGCATTCTCTGGCCGTCGTTCTTGAGACATGCCATAATTGATGCTCCGTTTCTGGTACACAGGCACGTACCATTGAGCCATATCATCAAGCGAAACTGTCTCCAATTTCCACTTGGGTATCGAGTGAATGGAGTCGTCTGAATCGGCTGCGGTCTCGTCAAGAGAAAGTACCCTGATCCGGTTGCCTTCGGGGTTGAGAGAAGAATATAGTGGTGTTAAGTCCGATTCCGTCGTTCCATTAAGGATAGAGTTTTTCTTCACTTCAATAGCCCGCCCTGTTTCATCGTTGGTTTGTGCTTCTGGTACACGGTTAAAGTGGTCTGTTTGTGTCCTTTCCTCAGTAGGATCTTCTTTAGAAGGTCGCTCCCCGTCTGAATCAGGGATATTCATCTTTTCAAACGTGTTGCTGTCATTTTCCATCGCAAACTGTCGAATCTCGACAAGGGCCTCTCTTGTAACGGTTGGTGCAGTTCTTTGAAAGGCCTTTTCGAAATGAATCGGAGTCAAGGTGTATTCGCCATTGGTCTCTGCAGCTTTTATGTTTGCTGCCTCACAAATGAGTGCTGCTTGAAGGCATAATGTCTGTATATCAGCGCCCGAGAAACCTATTGTACGTTCAGCCAGCTCGTCCCAGTTGACCTCATCAGAGCAGAGATCTTCCCTCAGAAAGAGGCGTAACATATGTTTTCTTCCCGCTTTTCGTGGGAGGCCAATGTGTATCTTGAAAGGAGCACGACGAAGGACTGCTCTGTCGAGATGCTGGGGGAAGTTGGTAGCCAGAAGCATCATGGGCGAATTGTCTTGTTTAACAAGACCATCCATTTCGCCCAGAAACTGGTTAATCCGGGTCCGTTCCCAAGTCATTTGCGTACGAGAACTCTGTCGGGCTCCCAACAACGAGTCTGCCTCGTCAATAAAGATGGCGCTGGGGAAAAGCAAGCGACCAAGATTGAAAAGAGCCTTGACTGTCTTTTCTGTCTCCCCAGCCCAGATGCCCTGGATGTCAGCTGATGACACACTGATAACTGTGATGTTGCATTCCTGAGCTATCACTCTTGCCAAGTGTGTTTTGCCTGTACCTGGTGGTCCGTATAACAAAGCTCCCCCTATTCTGCTCCTGGAGAGGATGCCTCGACGAGATTGAGAGTCTGTGAATTGCCTCACGAATTGAAGAACTGAATCTTGGATGTCGTCTTCCAGTACAACGTCTGACCACCCTGAGGTCAAGAGGCCTGTCACATTTTAGTTTGAATCATCACGTTTTGCCCAGAAATGGACTTACCAGGCTTCACCAAAAACTGTAATAACTCTTGTTCTCTTTCGAGGCTTGTATTTTCTTCGATTTCCTGAATCTTGGCCTGGACTTCAGCTCGGAAATCCTTCCATATTCCCTCCGCATCCTCCTCCTCTTCCTGCCAGGTCGACAATAACTCCTTTCGCCTCGCTGCCACCATCAATATCTGGTCGATACTCGTTGACTGCGACACAAGTCGGGGGCTTATTCCATTCGCAAGCATCCCAAGCTCTTTATCATCCAAAACCTCACTGCCTAAAAAAGATTCCGACACTTCGGATTTATTTTCCAATTTGGTGTATGGTTGAAGTGGCGGAGATAAAAGGTTTCCTGTGGCTCTCCGAATTTCCCTTTGAAGTCCTCTGATATTTGGCTGAGTAAACCCCAGGTTGAGTGACCTATTGCTGAATAGTTCGGTCTGCACCGGGTTTTTTATAGGCGTCAAGATAATTCTGCTGGCAGTTTTGAAAAGCAGCTTGAGGGCCGAGTCGTTTGGAAAGTATAGGCCCTGTTGTTCTTCAAGGTTTTGGCTTGAGATAATGAGTAGCGTCTGGCTCGTCATTTCTTGTGTTTTAATAGTTTCACAAATACTCTGAATGGCTGCGAGGCGGCTCAACAGATAGTTGTCGTATTTCCTGTTGGAACGGCGCTCGTAGGAATGTAAATAGCGCTGCCTTTGATGTGACTCCGACATGTAAATTATTAAAGGCTTTTGTGTGTCGGAGCCTTTGCTACCATTTGTGGTCTTTCTGATGGCGCACTGGAGAAGATGGGCAAAAGGGAAGCTTGTGCCTGAACACGGCTCATCGGAATCCTGTCCAAAATAAACATCAACATCATTCTGGAACGATCCTAGTGGCTTGTTGGCTTGTGAAAGAAAGGTTTGGCAGAGGTCTCCAATGTCATCCATGGTCATGGTGATCAAATCGGCACTAATTTCTCGGGCAAACTGCTTGACGACGGCATCCAAAAAGATTGGATATCTGTAAAGGCTGAAGAGTGGAGAGTCATTCCAATTGAAGCTTTTAGAAGGTGGCTCTGTCAAGAAGACAACCGTCTCTCGAAAAAACGGGCTGTCGGTTGATGAGTTGACAGTTCCATTCAGGACAACTTGTAGTTGGTCATAGATAATGGGATCAATCTCGAATATGGGCAACTCGGAGGAGCTCTCCTCTTCAGATTTTCCATCCTGATTCTCGATATCCTCCAGAGCATCAGTGCTGTCTATGCTGAGGTTGATTTTGGTGCTTTGGAGCTCCTCGGCCGTTTTGACGCAGTGATTGAGAAACCAAGATGGGATTTCAGGCTGCATAAATCAATGTGAGCTCAAAGGTCTTTCCGTGAAGAGCTTCAATATTACGCACCTTTTCTTCTGGCACCTTCTCATCGAGAGTCTCTTCTCGCGCACATTTGTCAGTGTTTTCCGCTGGGTTTGAAGGGCTTGGAGGTGGCGATGACATTATGAAGTCGTTCTCAAGTAAATTCAACACATGGATAGATGCTTGGGAAAGAGGTCTGGGAATCTTTTCGTTATTCGTTGATTTCATGACTAGCTCTGAGGCCGCTTTCTGCGCCACAATCAAGCGCAGTGTTGGTGTAGATATCCCTCCCAATGTTACGTGCCCCGCCCGTTGGGTTTGTCTTCTTCAGCAGACTGGCTCGGGTCAGGTCCGAGCTTGCGAAGCCGCTCTTGCATCTCGCGGAACTTGGATTGGTAGTTGAGGAGATGAAAGGTTTCATCCAGATCTGAATCGGCTTCATCGTCCTGCTCACTTTCTCGCCGTGATTCAACCGAATTCTCGCTTCCGTCGTCAGAGAGATAGCCCTCGTGCGCTCTGACGTTGTGTGACCTTTCGGTTTCAAAAGACATAACTGCTGCTTGCGGTGAATAGATTTTGATCCTATGGTGTTGTTGATAACTGTGAAAAAGAAGTAAGGTCAAGAGAGGGACAAAAATTAATGAGGGGTAGGCGCTGAGAGTAGCAACCAAGGTGGACAGGACAGGGGTGTCTTTGGACCCTTGCTGTGGGCTGACTGCACGGATTACTCCGTACATTACCCCCCCTTGAACGTTTGTTAGCGCCCTGCCTGATCCTAAACATGCCTTTTTAATATCGAAAAGGCGTTGTTACAACCTGCACCAGAAGTGGCTACAGACTGCAAGGCAGTACGCCAAAGGGTAGTTTGACAGGATAATCGAAGGTTGTGGTTGGCCATGCTCGTCAGCGTAGAAGGATGATCGGCCCCGAGCTTCGTCTTGCTCGTCTCCATCACCCGCACCTCCAACTTCTCAGCCTCCTCCCACCGGCCCTGGTTCCTGTATGTCGACGCCAGGTTGGCCATGCTCGTCAGCGTAGAAGGATGATCAGCCCCGAGCTTGGTCTTGCTCGTCTCCATCACCTGCACCTCCAGCTTCTTAGCCTCCTCCCACCGGCCCTGGTTCCTGTATGTCGACGCCAGGTTGGCCATGCTCGCCAGCGTATCTGGATGATCGGCCCCGAGCTTGGTCTTGCTCGTCTCCATCACCTGCACAAACAGCTTCTCAGCCTCCTCCCACCGGCCCTGGTTCCAAAGTGTCGACGCCAGGTTGGCCATGCTCGTCAGCGTAGAAGGATGATCGGCCCCGAGCTTGGTCTTGCTCGTCTCCATCACCTGCACAAACAGCTTCTCAGCCTCCTCCCACCGGCCCTGGTTCCTGTATGTCGACGCCAGGTTGGCCATGCTCGTCAGCGTATCTGGATGATCGGCCCCGAGCTTCGTCTTGCTCGTCTCCATCACCTGCACCAACAGCTTCTCTGCCTCCTCCCACCGGCCCTGAATTTCATAAATTGGCGCAAGCATTTCTCTGGACAAACCCGTAATAATGTGATCTTCACCATGTATAAACACTAAATCCTTTTTTTCTTGTATCAGTTGCGTCTCTGCCTCATCTAACCTTTTTTGTGCAAGGTAGGAATGGCAAAAATTTGACCAACGGATATGTCCCATGACTTCCAGCTCAGAAACCATAGAAGCCCGGTACCTACTCTCCTCAAGAGGTAGATTAAAAACCATGTCTCTTACGACCTGGGTGTTCTGATTGCCTTGGATTAGAATTTCCTCAGCTTTAGCTTGATCTCTCGCAACACCAAAGCCTATGTAGTAGCAAAAAGCTGCTTGAACAGTAAGAGATGACGATTGGGAATGATTTCTTAGGAGATATTGAGCAATGTAGTACCGAACTCGATAGTCGCTGCGATAAAAGGCTAGAATTGAAGACTCGATCTAATTAAAGTTAAAAAAAAATTGTAAGCTTTTAGAAGGATTATCACCTTGAAATCATCTGTTTGTATATCAAGTTTAACATCTCTCATTACAATCGGAGCCTCTCGGAAAAGTGTCCTTCCTTTGTTAGCTTTGAGATTTTCCCCAAAAGAATTCGCTCACCTTTCTGTATCTAGCCTTCTCAGCAATGTTGACAGACTAAATTCCCGATCACCAGGATCTTGACTTAAGCTGGAGTTAAAAAATTCTCTCAGAGTTATCTTTATATCCTGCTCTAATTTCGTATTCGATGCTAAGAGCCACAACGCATACGCCTGGAGTTCTTCCTTCTTTGTGTGTAGTCTGTCTTCTGCTAGCCTACGAGACCGGTCGTCTGCCGCATCAATACCTGGCGTTTGAGGGTTTCTTCCTGATAAAGAAGGCTCAAATAAGAGCCAGAGACATAGCATTCCAAAGGAGAACAGGTCGGTGTTCTTTGCTTGTGACGGAGTCCACTCCCACCTGCGCCGGTCGTTGCATTCCGGGATCTCTGGCACGTGCCATGGCGTCGATCTTGGTAGCTGAAGCCGCTCATCATGGCCAATATATCGTGAGGAGTACCCGAAGTCTATGACTTTTGCACGATATCCCCTTCCTGATATTTCTTTGAAGACAAGGACATTTTGTGGTTTAATATCCCCATGGACGATTTCTGTAAATATGTCAGTCATTGTTTTATTCTGGAGGAGTTGTCTTCTTACGGTTGGTATGCATGTCCATGACTGCTCTCCCAACGTCCAGACAAAGCCTGAGTCGGTCGTCAATCATCATGTCTCGTCCACCGTGCCTTGCGAAATGATCCAAGTCTCCGTGATGGGATTTTTCAAACACTAGGACTGGCCATGGCTTATCGTCGCTAGGAGAAATTTCCCAGCATATTCCCTGTAGCTGGGCGATATTCTCGTGTTCGCGTATAGAGGTTTCGCTCAACACGGTGATTTCATTGATGAGTGTCCGGAAGACTTGCTCCTCGGTTTTTTGTTGCTTACGGTAAGGCTTGAAGGCAAAGCTTGTATCCAAGTTGACAAGACCCTGGTAGATGATCGAGGTCCCACCGAAGCCTTTGTCATCGTCGTGCGTTATATCCCAGACGAGAGGTAGAATCTCAATTTGCAGGGCTTGAACCGTGGCGAGGAAGGACAGGAAGTTGTACTTGTCAGGTTCAGGCTCAGTCCCCTGCACCTCTGCGCTTGTAGATGAGCGGAAAGGCACGGGGATGGATGAATTACAGCTAGAGGTTGGCATGATGATAATTGCTGATATGAACCGGCTCAGTGATTTCGTGGTACCGTACTATTGCGGTGAGCGTGGGTTAAGGCAGTATTCCATGTGACCTAACGAGGGCTTACAGTGTAGGGGTTGGGGCCAGAGATGGGAGAACATTTCGCCTTGGGCTCACTTATGTAGTGGGAAGACACTTCAGTAGTAGGACGGTGCAAAGCCGGGCAAACTCTTCGCCAATCAGCACCAGCGAACATCAGGAACTCAACCCTTTTTTGCTCCGGTGAGGCATATTTTGGTCCCATCTGACAAGTGAAGGGCTGCAGGCCGCATTCTCGCCAATTAGGTAGTTGGGCAACCCTCCCAAACCAGCGCCCATCAACGCCCACCACGTAAGCGCACTCGAAATATATTTTCTGCTTGCGCCACTTTGTGACGACGTATGCTCAGCCTCAAATACTGCATAAATGCATGCATGGTGAATATTGAATAAGGTGCGGTTTTGATCACAACAACTTGCAAGATGAAGGTTGAAAAAGAGGCTGGAAGGTTCCATGTAGCATTTGATTCTGCCTTAACAACAGGTGGTGGGCAAACCTTTCAAATGAATTGAGAAAACACCTCTTTCGAGGTGGTGTAAGAACCGGAAGCGAGTTTGTGCAACTTGAAAAAGTAGGCTTCTGGCACTGCCCATATAAATTGAAGCGAGCGACATCAATTCCATGAAGTTTGAGGCTATGTAAGCATACATGTCGCCAAATGGCGCAAGCAGTGTTCTGGTGCGCTAACGTGGAGTACGTTGATTGGCACGGTAAGGGGGTTGCACGACCAGTCGGCCAGGATGGATGCAGCCTGCCGCCCTTCACATGCCATACAAGCCCAAAATATACCTCGCCGGACCAAAAAAGGGGTTGACTGCCTGGCCATGGATCACGTTCACTGGTGCCGATTGGCGATGAGTTTGCCCGGCCTTGCACTGTCCCACTGCTGAAGCGGTTTCGCACCCAAGCCATACACCTAAGTAGATAACCCCAAAGGGATATAATTCCCCAATCCTTTCCGATTCTGTCATTAACCTCATCTTATCACCGTAGGCCCCAAAATGCAGCGCCAATCGATCTCAAACCGCTACATGATATTAGAAGACCTTCGCAATCTTCTCATTTTCAAATTTGGAGCTAGCAACTTCATAATACAAGTAGGTCGGGAACCGCTATATTGTTGACGACAGATTTTGACGCTATTTGACTAAGGAAAGGGACGAAAGCTACGTGATCATCGTTCCAGAAACCCTCACAGAGGTTAGTACTAGGAAATCCTAACACCCGAGATAACGCCTACTCACCTATATCAGGATGAGATTAAGTCAATCCAACGTATTTAAGCAGACTTGCACGACTGTGAACGGTGCCCTCCGCCGGTCTCGCTAGGCTAATCTCAACACATCCTCCCAACAGGGCAGCCTCTGACAAACTTCGAATCGTCGGATTCATACGACTGGAAGCATGGAGGAACTGAAGGAAAAAATCAGAAGAATTCGTCTCAGATATATCAATTTTGAATTACGCCACTTCATTCCGGAAGATGCTTTATACGAAGCCCTCTCCGAGGCGTCTGTCGAGTCTTCCTTGAGGAGTTCTAAGGTCAGATTCTACGAAATTCCGGATTTAACAAAAGGCATTCTGGAAGGTGCTCGAAAATGTTTCGCGATCTTAGTTTTAATCGACCAAGGCGCGGCAATTTCCGACTTCTTCCGGCATGACTCGCTGCAGCAATCCCTACCTGACCATCGCCTGCCTTATAGCTTAGAAATGTTGCAGCAGGTGTTCGGTAAGGACGCGGAAAGCCCAATTGTCACGGAGTTTTTCGAGAAGCAATGGGAGTTCGCTATCCCTCTAATGCTGCCGAACACAATCTACCGTAGACTTGAGAGCCGAGTCATATTGCCGTTTGTAAATAAAAAGTCAGCTGGCCAAGGGGCAATGGGTATGGTTTCGAAGATAACACTGCACCACCAATGCCATCGATTACCATTGAAAAATCATCAAATTAGTATTTACCACTTCCAACTTTATTGAGCTACGAACGCCTCTAACCGGTATTGTTCTGCTCAGGTTATCAGGAAGCAAATTACCACATCCGAAAATAAGCGCCCGCAAGATTTCCAAACAGAACTGAACAACTTGGGCCTTCTTACGCATTTGAAACACCCAAACATCGTTCAACTGTATTGCGCCTACATATACCAGGACGAATACAACCTTATTTTTGCCCCTGCCAATGGTGGCTCACTTGCTGATCTTCTCAACGGGAAGCTGGATACGAATGTGTCAGAAGACTTGCAAGTTCCGCTCGCCCTCGCGGGGCTGGCCGATGCAGTGGACGCCATGCATAACTTTATGTCGGACACACTTAGTGTCACCCTATCTGGGTGCCACCACGACCTTGCGCCTCGAAATATTTTGATCCATGAAAAGACCTTCTTGCTCGCTGATTTTGGCCTGTCGAGTTTCCAGCAACAGCATACGGAAGAGGATTCTTCGACTGCTTTCAAGGGTGTTGATGGCTCGTATGCTGCGCCCGAGTTCCATACCTTACGCGACGGTCACATTCAAGTTCGCCGCGCGAGCGATATATGGTCCTTCGGATGTATCCTTGCAGAGGTGTTGACTTACATGGTGAAGGGTTCCGATGGAGTTGACAAGTTTCGCGATAAGAGGAAGTTTGAATGGGCCCCTGGGACATCGTGGATTCGCTTCCATCGAGGATCAGAAACGCCGAGTCCTGAGGTCACAAGCTGGTTGAGCGAATTACAGGAAGACGGGGAGCCATATCGCGTGCGGATGGTTCCCCTGATTCAGAAGTTGCTCTCATTGGATCCGAAGAAAAGACCTCGCTCTGCACAGGTGAAGAAGTCTCTTCGCGGTATTTCTATCCTATCAGTGGCAGAGTCTGTGAGGCGGGGCCTGGAGAGTGTATATAACTTTGATAAGTGCATCGATCTTCTACTAGGCAACAAGCGCTTCCAAAGCTGGCTCTTTGCCTTCAATCGGCTACTCGACGCAATGGACCAACCCGAACCGAACGACCTCGATTTTGACTTTCCCAAGACTGTCCAGGCGCTGGAAGACATGCAACACATCTTATAGGGCAGTGGAGAGATGGCCAATGACACTGAATACATAAAGTACTCCCTTCTCCGATATCATCACGAGAGGCTGGTGGAGGTGCTTCCACCAGCCTATCGCTCTGAGGCTAAGGAGCATTTAATAAGAGCGGTTCTGAGAGAGGAGGATGTGGAGCAGTTGGACAAGTTATCGGCGGCGACCGCCGATGTAGACGATAAAGACATCGGAACTTTGCTGGCTCTCAAGCGTCTCACAACCCTTGCTGAGACCGGCTGTCTGATCGAGCAGACGGAGCTGGTTCTCAACGGAAGAGATATTAACCTGAAGGAACCCATGGTCGACATCCATCAACTCGCTTCTCTGGCACCAGCATCTGAGCCCATTCTTGTAGAGTGGCTGAGATATAAGGAAACGTGGGCCGACGAGGCAATCGGGACAGAGCTTCGACGTCGGCTGATGAGTGTGGCCAGCCTGCTCCATGCCGACAGCACCGCGCAGATTCCAGGCAGCTTGCGCTGCAGGGGCATATTCCATGATGAGTCCCAACCTGCTCTAGGCGTTGTCTATAATATCCCGCCCAGAACACAGCCGGTTTCGCTGCACATGCTTCTCAATTCGAAGGAGGTCTCTTACCCTCTGCTTGATTATCGATTTCGACTGGCTTTCGACATCTGCCAATGTATCTACACCTTCCACAAGGTTGGATGGCTGCACCGTAACCTCCACTCGATGAACATACTTTTCTTCCCACCGGAGGGGGTTAAGGATGCCGAGCGGGTCGAATGGGCCAAAGACCCACGGATTTTAGGTTTTGCTGGAAGTCGGGAAAATCAGCCCAATTCGTACACCCATGAACCAGATGTTGACAGCGAGCTCCAGAGCTATCAGCATCCAGAATACTTGGCACGAAAAGCATGCTACCGACAAGAGTTTGACTACTACTCGGCCGGCATGATTCTTTTGGAGATTGGGCTGTGGAAAACTTTGTCCGGGATGACAAAGTCGAAGCGCTTCAAAAACATATCAGACGAAGAGTTCAGGAGGGAGATCCTGAAGAGTAAAGTTCCGCAACTTGGTATCCTCATGGGCACACGTTATATGGAGGCAACTCGTATATGCCTGGAGGGAGACTTTGCCGGAACATCGGTTGATGCAGATGGGGGAGACAATTGCTCTATGGCATTCAAGAGTTTGGTTATGGATCAGATCCCACTTGTGAAATAGATCATGGAACGCAGGGTTAATGAATTATGATCAACTTCCGCAATTTGTAGCGAGCCTTTTGTGTCATAGGTAGGTAGGTTGAAGTACGTCTAACGGACTGTGGCAGCGGTGGGTAGTAGAGGCAAAGCCGAGCAATGGATTTTCACGATGTCAGTTGCATTTAGACATAAGAACCTGATGTATTTGTTATTGAATATCCCTTAGACCTTTAGGTTAGGTAGATATTCCGCCAAAGAGCGCACCGGCACAGACGCGGGAAATCACTCTACACTCGTTGACACCTGCCGCCCGCTGTCGTCACTTATTCGGCGTATGGTTCCCCAACAGTGAGTTGACTTTTGCTTCAATTTTTTGCCATGTATGAATGAGTCTCAAATGTGACCAGAATGCCTTTGTTCCATGATATGACTAAGAAAAGGAGGAATGGGAAATCTTTTAGACCCTTTTTTCATGCTCAATGAACAATGATTGTTTGTACTCAGGTCACCAGCGACACACTAGCTAGGTCCCACAGATCACCCATTTGACCATAATCCCATATGATTGGTTCTAAATCACAGAACTGGGGCCCTGCGCCCTATTTGTTTGCCTGGTAATGATGACTGCATGGTGGCTGAGCTGTGGCATTGCTGTGGCATCGATCTGCATCATTCATCACATGCAAGGCATGCTCCTGAATCTCTTATTATTATACCTTAAAAAATGCAATCCCAGTAAAGGTATCCAGCGCTCTTACATCTCCTGCTTATTTCCTATACCTTTACTTGACCCACTTGCAATGGATACATTTTCTTATCCAAACTTATCTCCTATGGGCACGAGATACCCTGTAGATACGGACTGCTATGCGCCAGTCGGGGAAGATCGCAGTTTATGCGAACGGAGACTAAGGGAGGAGTCGCTGAAGCTCTTTCAAATTGCTGGCGGTGGGATCTATATATTGTGCTCGGTGCAGGATAATGGTAACGTTTCGACTAAACAAGACGAGCTCAATGTCTGACATATAGAGAACAGAATCTCAGAAGTTGTTTTTGAATCGCTGCTTTGCCACGAGCGAAGAAATTGAGACACATGGAATTACGGAGGTGAGAACCACAAGATTAATCCTTCTGGAAGCCAGGCAGCTCATTCAAGTGAAAACAGCATCTGAATGGAACTTCATGGCAGCACCTGATATTGTAGGTAGCCCAAGAGCTGAGACCAGGGTTATAAATGGGACCCAGAGTGTCGACCACTGCTCACAGTCCGTAGTATTATCCAGCCAGCCTTTTCATGGAGTCACCTGTCTATCACCGAACTTGCTTTCCGAACTATATTGAGCCAACTGCAGGTTTTTACCCCTTTTCTGCACGTCGTACATTCATTTGGAGCGAAGACGAGCGATAAGCAAGGGATGGGTAATTTGGCGTACCAACGTGTACAGCGGAGCTCTGGCTATGGTTTGTCTAAAACCACTGATACTTCGATAACCGTCATTAACCAGTCGCTAGAGTTCTGTTATAACATTCGCTACTTCGAACAGAACGGACGAGGCCGAGGTAATCCATGGTCACTTCGACAGACAGGTGTCTATCAAAAATATCAGTCTAACAAACGGTCCGCTTGGATTGTACTTAATTATTCAAATTATATCAGTGATCGCGTAAGGGCTGCATTCGCAGAGGAGAGCAGCCCAATCGAAGAATTATGCGAAGCGTCGCCATTATCTCCACATGTTTTTATTCTCTCTGCGGCGGCTACGAACTGGAGGTCATACATCGAGAGCTTGCGGCAGAAAGTAAGAATGTTTGTAAGGCTATCATCCCTCTCTCCTGGAACTCATGTCGCTAACCTGTTGAACACAGGAAGAGAAAGCATATTCATACGGCATCGACGAAACGTACCTACAGGACTACAAGCTTTTGTCTTCAGATATGCAGGAGATGATGATACTCGTCGACAACATTTCTACGGCATCAAGCGTCATAATCGGACAGAGAGATATCCTCTTTAGATGTACCGATTTATATGCAAGTTTACACAAAACGAGATCGAGCGCATGTCGCTGCGATGCGCGAGATGCACTGGCCATCCTGAAGACTGATCTTCAGCAATATCATGCAGTTGTAACAACATTAGCACGGACTGGCTCAAAGGTCACACAACTAGTAAGTTAAGCAGAGCCTTACAAGTGACCATAACTTTCCTGCTAACTTATACAAGCTTTCCACTATGCTGGCATCTCGAGCAAGCGGAAACTTGCAGACTACGATGGCCACCATTCGGGGGGTCGTCGCCGAATTAAAATCGCAATCGAAGAACGACACGGACCAGTTACTGCGAGTCACCACACAGGGACACAAAGATGCTGCAATCATTAAAACCCTCACTCAAGCTGCTACAATGTTTCTTCCAGCAACTCTCATGGCTGTAAGTGTTAGTTTAAAATTGCGCTGTATATGCCAACTAATTAACATGCAACTTAGTCACTTTTCAGCTCCACCTTGTTTAGCGATTCCGGTAATGGCATTTCAAACGTTGGTCTATACTTTGCCATCACTGTCCCGCTTTTGTTAGCCACTCTCCTCCTCCTGATTCATCTGGAGAAAGATCTTCCTGAACAATGGCGTCGTCTCATGCAAAATCTAACGGGATAATGCATATTTTCTTGCGTTATTGTGACAAGGCCATGTATAATGGGCTTGGAATAGGCTTGTATTCAAATCAATATAATAAACTGTAATGGCCTCAAGGTCCTTGTCCTTCCAACATTCTAGCTAGGAAAACCAAGGTCCTATTTACATTCGTACGGATCCCTCCTGGGCCCTCGTACTTCCGTGGCCATTTCTTCTCTCCGTCGGAGGCCTCCCTCAGCCCCGACGATTACAAAGAGAACAGCCATCATGACTTAGTGGCTTCTGCAGCCATCCTGCAGATCAGCCCCGTGTCGGTGACCATCCTGACCAACCATCCTTCATTTTACGAAGATATGCTCAAACGGGGGGGCCTCGTCTCGAGGTTGGCATTGGCTTTTATGATCGGTTCGAATAATGTCATGATCGAATCGCAGGTAGGCCGGAATGGGATGGAGACAGTGAGCGCTTTGTTGTAAAAAAATAGCTGTTGAAGAGCCTTGGGCTTCGCAAGGATAGCAAGGTGGTGGTAGAGTCTACCGGTCGTGGGTTCAATCTCTAAAGTCTTTGTGTACCAATCCTTACTCACAAGAGCCCAGGTTGTGCGATGTCGTGTGCTGTCCCGTTCTAAATGTAGACCTGGACCCTCAGATCAACACCAATCACGCAATTTGCAAAGCGAGGCCGGAGGCGTCGGCGATTCTCCCATTAATTCCGGCGGCGGCGGTGGCGGCGGTTCTTCTCGATTTTGGTCCATAGGAGCTCGCGGCGCCCTTCTGAGGTGTTTCAAATTTCTTCCAGACGATGAATTAGTACCAGGGCCCACCGTCTTCCGCCAGGTTGTGTTGATATTCCTTTTGTAGCGCAGAACCTGGAGGCACGAATCTTCTCGTATGTCACGCAAAATTGAGCTGTACGCATCGCTGCAGAGCTTTAAAGAGTATATAGCTCTTTTGTACTCTGGGACATCTTATTCCAATAACTATACTGGGAAACCCAGGGGAAAAGCCTACTATATAAGCCATTCGAGTGCAAGTCCTAGGGACCTGTAGTCTTGTCTCCTTTTGTAAGGGCATGGCTCAGTGGGCAGAATGGCTCCCAGTACACGCCGTGACACGTATCTGGGTGATTGTCTTGCTTATCTCCATCACCTGCACCTCCAGCTTCTCAGCCTCATCCCACCGGCCTTCGTCGTAATATATTGTTCCTAACTCGCAGTTGTCGACACCTTGTCGTGCAATTTCTCCCAGAGGCGTGGATATCAATATTCTTAAGGCACTAGACTGGCTGCTTGGTGGGTTATTGTGGCACAAAACCATCCCAGCATAAACAGAGCACAACAACAGGAGAATATCAAGAGAAACACTTCAAACTTGACATCCTGCCTTGATGGCCCTCCAACGTCTGCACACAGCTTCCCGATGCTGCATCCCAGATCTTGACGGTTTTGTCATCAGAGCCAGACGCCACTTGCTTGCCGTCGGGAGAGACACAACTGACCAAACCGAGCGTCCATGGCCCTCTAGCGTCTGCACACAGCTGCCGGATCCTGCATCCCAGATCTTGACGGTCTTGTCATCAGAGCCAGACGCAACCTGTTTGCCATCGTGGCGATAACACAACTGACGTAACCTTTCCGTGAAACAATATTGTCGCCTAGCTTCTTCTGATCAAGTCACATTTAACTTCAGAAGAGCAGATGTCATAATTTTTCATCTTACACAAAGCTATGAATCATCCTTCAAAGAAACTCTACGTCAACGACTCCCCACTCCATTTGTCTATGACCACATGATTAGTCACTGCGGTATTGTTGGTCTATAAATTAAACCAGCCCCCAGACCCCAAGTGGTGGTAAACGAGAAAAAAGAAATAAAGGAGAGAAGATAAAGGTTTTGAAATGTCAAACATTTCCTAGAAATTGAATGAGAAAGACCCGTCCTGTTATACAGCCAAAGGCCATCCTGTCGTTTCGCGTAGCAGTAGTCCATGGGCGATAATCCGGTGGCAACCATAACACGTTTCGGTTATTGCAAGTAATCCAGCACTCATCCTGTCCTAAAGCATACACGTATTGGGTTGGATTGTTGAGTTGATTTGGACTTTCCATAGCCTTATTGCAGGAGAATACAGCCAGCGTGACCGAGCCTTGATGGCCCTTCAACGTCTGCACACAGCTTCCCGATGCTGCATCCCAGATCTTGACGGTTTTATCACCAGAGCCAGACGCCACTTGCTTGCCGTCGGCGAGCGATCCACGTTGTTTTCCTGGATCGAGTAAATGTCAACCTTGCCGTCGAAACCACCAATCGCCGCGTAGTTAGCTTGGACGTCGAGTGATGATGCTTGGGAGACAGATAAATCGCTATATGAAGCTTGTTGAAAGGAGGTGACTTCATCTAGGCTCGCCCTACCTCGGGCGCAGGTCGCTTCTCACGACGACGTTGCGTTAATCTGTATACATCGTCAGCGCCGCCACCCCACCATTTTCTTCAATGTACTTTAGGATAAGGCGTTTCTCGAACACGGTTCCCGTCTTTCTCGACACAACAGGTTCTTCGGGAACCTCTCGACAAACTGTAATCAATTGTTAGCGCGCTTCTATATATAGCGATTGTCAGTTAGTAACGTACGTGCGCAGAGCATTTTGAGAGTTGTTCTGAGTGGTTGGAGTGGGATATTTGATGTTTTCTTTAAATCACGGTTTCGACTTGGAATTTTTTTGGTAGCCTGTCG
>MU865561.1:0-23869 GCA_033297215.1 Podospora fimiseda | reverse complement strand
TACTGGTAGGCTGTGGAGGGTCCTTGGCATGGTAGTTGTTGTGCCAGGTGACCGAGTACACTGTTGAATGCTGTCAGCGGGAACCGTGTGACATGAGGACTGCTCTTATCAATGAAACTTTTATCCTTCCCCCCACACTTTTCTGACCCTCAAACAAGATACGTAGCTGGCACCCATCCCTCGGTCCCTGAGATTGGTATTTTGGAAGATGTAATTTTGAACATCTTTGCTGAAGTCGGTATCGACGAACTGCATCATTTCCAGGTGGCCATCCTTAAAAATAGAAGAAACTCTGGGGTCGAAGATGAGAGTTTTGTAGAAGTTGACGAGGTTGGTGAGATTATTGATGTTTTGTTTGAGGGTAAAAGTTATATGGATGGTGTCTTGGATGATGTCGGCGGTGTGATCCTTGGTCTGTACCTATTTTGGAGGGATTGGGTTAGTGATGCATAGGTACTTCATAAACGCGGACGAATTTTACCTGGCGACGAAGATCTGCTTCCATAGTCTCGATATGTTCTTCCCAATCCCTGGTCGCCCATCGAGCATAAAAGATATGGCCTTGCAATAAAGATATGAACTGATGGGAGACAGAGTCTGTATATTTGGCAATCGGGATTTGGTCCGCCTGTCCAATTGCCTTGCGGAAGTCTTGGTCAGGGTCAACGAGGATCCAAATCTGCGTGGCGAACTCAACATCGAATCGGTGGTAAATTACGGCAGGTTTGATGTCCCAGTTGGTATTGAGGCGCAGTCCTTTCAGTAAATAACACAACTGATAGCCTCGGCCGCTCCGGCGGAGCTCGGGGATGCTGAAGATGGTCTTTTCCGTCGGGTTCAAGTGCAGTTGTGAGACAAACCACCCACCGCCAGGCGATTATCCATGTGAGATCTAGTACCGACGCAGGGAAGGAGCTAGAGAACGTTCGGCATCACCTGGTAGTGTGTCAAGATAGCTTTGAGGCCACTGTGAGAGATGTCCACATGGTCGTTGAGTTGTCCGCCAGTGAGGAAGCTACAAGAAAACAATCAACTGCTGGCCACATAACGTCGTAGAGAAAGCTTACATGAACTACACTTGTGGATCGGGCTGTTCGGTGACGGCCTCGTAACGGATAAAAAAAGAGTAGATAACCTGAGCATCATTGGAAGCACTTCCTTTGTGTTCCTTACCGGAAACAGGGAAGGTGAAGACGTAAACTCGGTACGGCTGATTTTGGGGCGTCAAAACTTTCAGTTTGTCGTTCGTCTTTTGAAATTTGGCCCTCATGTGCTCGAGCTCGATGTTGCTGTGACGCTTGTCAACAATAATTGAGGGGGTACCGCTCGAATCCCCTGATGGATTGATGGAAACGCTTCGCTCCTAGAGAGTGGTAAGATGGGTTGACCATCTTTGTGGGTGCCATCTTGAAGTTGACCGAGACCTTGTGTTGCTCAGTGGAAGGAAACAGAGATTCTTTTATGGAGGAGGACCTAAATTTATATACCGGTACCTGGCAGATGTTGCAAAATCTGCAAGTCGCGTTTACATTGCAAATTTTGCTGCAACACTGCACAACTCCGCTACAGACGACTAACAACTACTTCCATCAGACGAGAAGAAGGGATGAAGTGGAGATAACTGCAGCGGAGTGTATATGTCTATACGCTGCGGATAGACCAGCCTCGGATGGCAATATACCTACACAGGCTGTTATATGAAGATATCTGAGTGACAAGCTGTGACTCGGATCAGGTAGACAGGGGGACAAACACTTGACGATGAGTCAGGCCTGACGGGGAAAAACATTTTTGCTATTCTAATTTAAGAATTTTCTCCAGCTTAAAACACTACTGGTCAGTGGTGTAAAGAATCATTTGTCCAGAGACGCTTGAGGACTGAATATCACGTCCAGCCCAGATTGAAAAGATCCACCGCGGCCATCACGTCCATAGCCAGCTGCTCTAACAAGAGGAACAGGAAAAGTATCCGTAAACGTTGTGGTATTGCTGACCGTGACCACCTCCATCGACCTTCATGTTGGCAACAAACATCCTGAGTTCCATATTATTGAGCACGCGGAAAGTCGCCCTCCCCGGCGACCAGATACCCGCACAGCCGTTGTCGAGAACTTCATATTGGCAAAAGTCGTGAAACTGGGGCTCCTGGCCAGGAATGTTGAAAAGTGCGTGGATCTTCTAGATCTTGAACTTAATGAACATTCCGTCGCTTGTGTAGTGGCACTCGTGCGGCGGAGAGCTACCAAACACCATGGTGGGTTGGTCGTGATTGGGAACAGACATTTTGATTTGTCTGCGAGTGTATCTAGATGACTGGAGTAGAGGTTGGGAAGGTCACCGTGGAGTCGTGGACTTCTGGGAAACGGCAGCAGGCCGATTGGTGATCTAAAAAGACGACGTCGCGAATTCTTCTACCGGTTAGTATCCGATCGTAGTGTGAATGGAACAATGTCTTACTTTGAAGCGGCACGAAATAAAAAATCGACCGAAATCACGACTGGGAGAGTCAAGGATCCGGTCGATTGAAAATAGCAGCTGTTCGTTGATTTCGATTGTGGGCGACCTCAATAGTTCCAGGTTGTGGGAAATTTTTAAAAAGTTGAGGACGGGAGTTGCTGTGAGAATCGAAACAAAAGAAAACCTAATGCTGTTGTGGGTTTGAAAAGGAATAGAAAGTGCAGCTCAAATATCCTGCTGCAGTGCAGTGCTGCAGCACCATAAGATGATCAGATCGGATGAAGTGGAAGAAGCTGCGCAAAAATCAATAGGTACCTATATACTTACTCTGCAGCTAGACGTCCTTTTGGATGCCAATATCTCCAGGCTATTACATATAGGAACATATGTAATACGTGGCAAAGGGTAACTGGATAAATAGGTAGTTTACTAAAGGTTGTCTATAGTCTGAGTCCATCATTCAAAGTCATGATAGTATTCAATGTTGGTTATGCTGAGATGTTCGGGGACTGAATACCATGTCCATCCCAGATTGAGGAGTAAAGAACCTTCCCAAAACCGACCACTCCCAGTTAGGCCTTTGTAAACGAAAGTCAAATCGACGCATCAATGCCGGGACAAAAGTCAAGATTTCCATCATGGCAATATCCTTGCCTTTGCAAGCTCGAATACCAGCACCAAACTGCATCAATTAGAACAAAACAAGCCAGAAAAGACAGAGAAAGAAGGTGAGACTTACCGACAAATTATATCTCTTCATCTCCTTCAACTTCTCCGGCGTAGCTTCCAGCCACCTCTCTGGTCTAAACTCATCCGCATCATGTCCATAAATACCCTTATTTCTCATCAAAACCCAAGGATTAATCCCAACCACCGTCCCCTCAGGCAAGTATTTACCCGAAAGTTCCGTCCCTCCTTTCGGAACAACCCTCTCCAACACAAACCCCAACACAGGATGCATCCTCAACGCCTCCATAATAACAGCATCAAGATACACCAGTTTCCTTGCCTCGGCAACCGTAAACTCATCCCCAGACAATTCCACATTAATCTCCCTCTGTAACCGTTCATAAACAGACGGATTCCTCGCCAAATAATACAGAATAGACCGCAAAGTAATCCCAACAGCCAAAGGAGCAACCACATAACTCCCAAAAGCCAAACAAATAATCTCCTCCTCCGTTAATGGCTCCTTGAATCCCGAATTAACCCTCTTGATATTGTGCAAAAACGATTCATCCTCACCCTCATCACCAATCTTCGCTTCCTTCCATACTTTCTCAACAGAAGCAACAGAAAACCTCAAAATAGGACTAAAACCCCCTATCAACATTTGCACCGCTTTACTTCCCATCAAATATTTATGCACCCACGATATCTGAGAAACCACCGATAAATACAAATAAATAACTGACAAAGCTAACCAACCGAACCCGACGTCTTTCCCTGTAGAGACAAAACCGAGGGATGATCCCTGGACTATTATCCCTGTTGCGTCGAAGGCAAATTCATCTATAACGGAAGGATCCCTAGGGCTATGGCTTTGCTTATTCAACTTTTCGAGAACCTGATCAACTAGTTCTTTGATCTTTTTCTCTGGAGTCTTGTTTGACCCTGCTTTAAAAGCAGAAGCAGAAGCTCTCACCAATCGAGCATGATAAGAAACATCTTGGGCGGCAGTAAGTAGAGGGAGAGGTTTGCCTTTATACCAAGTTGCAGTCTCTGCTGTTCCATGGAATTGAGGAGTTTTGGTAAAGGCTGGTTTTGTTGTATCGGAGGAATAGATTATTTGTAGAGCGGTTGGGTCAGAGATGGAGACCATTTGGGGGCCGAGACGGACTATGGGGCCGTATTTGGCGTGGAGAGAGATGTGGGTTGTTGGAGTACGGGCGCGGAGGGTGGTCAAGAGGCGGGGGAGGTTGGTGTATTGTGTTAGGGGAGAGCCGGGGATGTGAGAGAGGTTGGGAGGGAACTGGCTGTAGAGGAAGAAGAGTAGAAATGGGGTGAAGAGAAGGAGGAGGACGGAGAGGGGGAAATTGCGTAGGTGGGTGGTGACGGGTTCCATGTTGATCGTGTATGTAGGATTGCGGTCATGGTGTGTTGGAAGAGCTTGAGTGGGGAGTCATTCTGGGAAGGCCTTATAAGTCGATCATGATCATGTCACTGATAAGGACTCGAGGACCTTGGTAGCGATTCTGCACTAGAATCTCCTTGTCACCGGCTTGGCAGGTCTTGTTAATCAGGTAAGTACGGAGTAGTTTTGACTATTGGTTTCTGGGCCGCAATCAAGAAAGGCATAGCTCAATTATATATTGAACAATTGTTTTCTCTTCTAGATTCGTAAGCTTTCGTGAATTGGCGGCAATATCGCATCGTGCGGGAACGAAGTGTTGTTTCGGCGACATTATACAGTTTAGCTGCCGCTCGGACACTCATATTTTGGTTGGTTTGAATAGCTTGAAGGGCCATAAGAACCTTTGCTTCGTTTGATGGATCACTCATGATTTGTTGTGGTGAAAATTGACAAAGGAAGTAGACGTGGCATGTTGCGGTGAAAGTGCGCTGCTAGCTTGTCTGCGCCGCTTGCTTATCACGCACGTTATCAAATTTCGGTTTACGCAAAGAGGCTAGATCTACCCATCGTGTAGGCCAAGCCGTGAGATCATCATTGGGGACAAGCTTTTTAGGGACAAGCCTCATGCAAGTCACAGCAGTATGTCTTTTATGCATTTGAATGCTTGAGAAAGTTATGCAGTTGGAGATTCACTCGGTCGTTGGGAACCGAGAAGGATTTGAACTCGGAGCCGAATGAGACGTTTCTCTCGTTGCCAGTGACAGATAATACCTGCTGATCCAACCGATGCCTCTTTTCCTTGGTTCATTCTTTTTCTTTTCCACTACGTGTACTTGACCAACGAAATGTCGCGACATACTGCCTGTGTATCCTGCCGAGAACGCAAAATTCGGTGCGATGGCAGACAGCCAGCATGCGAAAAGTGTCAACAAGGGGGAGAAAAATGCTTCTATGTGCCTTCAACCCCAAGACCAACAAAATCAGAGCTTGCAAGACGTGTTCAGACTCTTCAACAGCGGTTAGGTATGCCGGTTCTTTACTGTCAGAGACCCCCAGGGAGCTTGCCCTGACGCAGATCTGCAGAAAAGACCGAAGCCTTCGTTGTTTCAAGTTTGGCCTTTCAAGGTCTTCCGACCCCAGCAACGACTATCGCTTCATCCAGCGACACATCGGACATTGGTGACATGAACACGTTTGGCGGATGCACTGAGTTTTCGTTGGCGTCGGCCAGCAACGAGGACGAGTCACCAGAGACCCCACGGCTAGCTTTTGACTCGTTCCATTCAATCCCCATCCTGCTTTCACCGGTGACCAGCCCAACGTTTCAAGTACCGAGTCTTCGCGAGATTCGTCAACAGAACCAGGCGGCCTCAATTCCTAGCAGTGATATCATCAGAGATTCCGCAAAACATAACCTTGAATGCAACACCTGCTCCGTCTTGACAAACCAGTTCATGGTCTATTGTCTTTGCGTCTCCAAAACCCAAGGCGAAATTGCCGGAATATCTCTCGCGCTTGCGGAATATCTCAAGTGGATGCGTAACAACCCTGATAACATTACTCAACCACGCACCGATCAGATAAACCTACTAGGTATACTGGAGGACAGGGCGCGGGAGATCAACGACATAGCAGACAAGAGACACATGACGGAATGGATGAACATGACTGAGGGATTGAAGTTGCTGTTGGGGACTCGACAGACAGAAATTATTTCACAGATTGAAAAGACAAGTGTTGAGATTACCCAGCAGCTGGCTCACACGCGACAACTCTTTGATATGTGTTACGATATCAGTCGAGGGGTGGATGAGCAACATCATATATAGAGTAATAATACCTACATATTCTTCATTTTCTGATTTTTAGCCCACCTCGCCTGTTTAAATTCATCCTGTATTCCTTTGTATGCCTTGGGGTAAGCGGGAACAAATATGTGTGACAAAATATTTGTTTGGCGTCTTGGGTTCACCCCGAGATCCCTCAACAAAGTATCGATATACTGAAATAAGCTGTCAGTTCAATCCACTAGACACCACAGGGACATCAACATACCGAAAAGAAGTCAAAGATGGCATATGCATGCTTTCTCCCCTGACCTGGATACCTCTTTCGAGTCCAGACATTCCACTCCGCCACTTCACTTTCCATCTCCATCAGACTCGGGGTTTCATTGAGCCCCAGAAGAAACGCAACCCCCCAAAGAGCCTGAACCTCATCGACCAGGGGCGTATAAATGGAATGAACGAATCCAGGAAACAAAATGGATCTATCACCCTGAGCCGCAAGACTCGGCACAACCAACCGCCGATAATGTCGACTGGGACCGTCATGACATCCTGACTCCTCTTGAAAGATACCCAAAGGAGACTCTCGGAGCAAAGGAAACTTGTCATCAACAACCCTCTCAGCCTCGGCCTCCAACTTCCCCCATCTCTTTTCCTCGGCATCATCCAGACCCTCAAAGCTCAAACCCAATTCCCGCTGCAGCTCAGGATTGAATTGCTGATACGACTTATCAAAGCCTGTGCAAAGTACGACCAAGTCAGTATCTTCGACGACATTCCCATCCTGTAGGTAAACCTTATCGTCCCTCAACTCTCCAATCCCCATTCTGTGAACAGTACAGTCATCCTGATGAAAGACTTTCCAGAAATTCGGAACACTCGCTGCTCCAAGACCTGCTATAACCCAAAACATGGCATCCTCATAAGGGAACGGCCTCAGTTTCTCTGCATTCGCGGACCTGTCGTAACCGGCATGAGAAGCAGCGATCTTTGTCACCAACCACCAGAACCAGCGAACAAATAGTCTGCCCAGCATTGTGCGATGGAAGAAGTTGTAGCCTGGTCCTTTAGTGTTCATAATGCTCGGACTCAGCATAGCCATGAACCTAGTGGCGACTACATCCATGCTGTTCACTAAGCCGAGGACAGTAGGTGACATGATTGCCAGTGGTCCAGACCCGGAGGAATCGGGACGGATGATCCAATTGACTTTTTTGCCGGCATCGAGAAGGAGGAATACGGTGTCAAAGGCCGATTTACCGCCTCCTACCACGGTTATACTCTTCAGGCTAGTGAGAGTGTCACCTCTGAGATATGAACCAGTTTGTTGAGAGTGAATAATTGGAATATTGAAGGTGGATTGGGGGAAGGAGGGGATGGTTGGGTGGGAAGTACATCCCGAGGCGTAAATCAGTTTTATGCAGTCGATGATTTCCTCCTGACCTTTCTCTTCGAGTTCAAGATGAAGTCTCCATCCGTTTCCGTCAGAAAGACGAAGTACTTTGACGACGGTGGTGCGGAATCGAGTGCGGTTGAGTAGGCCGTAATTCTTGGCGAATTCTTCAAGGTAGGTGTTGATGGTCTCACCGGAGATGTAATTGTCGTGGGTGACTCCCTCCTTGCGCATGGGGCAAAAGGAGTATTCGAACTGGCCGTATTTGATCTGGGCGTACAAGTTGGGATAAATGTTTTCTTTGTTCCATACACCGCCGACTGATGTTGCTTTCTCGATAAGGATTAGGTTGGCGTTGGGTGAGAAGTCGAGGTATGTCTTGGCGCAGATGAGGCCGCTCCAACCTGTTCCCACCACTACGACGTCGACCTTTTCAGATTGCATGATGATGCTGGAAAGATGTGATGGGATTCTGATGGGATAGCAATCAACACCAAGAGCTAATTATTTTAGGTATTTGTTTACTTCAAGGTATGGCCGGGTTATAGAGGCCGAGCTCCGGAGTGTTTCGGCCCGAAGTAAACAAACCATTTTTACAAGTCTTTTTCATGCCGGGCATTTCGGTCCGAAAAAGAATAGTGCTGTGATTTTGATATCATTTTCTCGGGGTCAAACTGCCGAAAGACTTGCACAGTGAATAGCTGAAGACCGTATGCCGTGATTTATAATTAAGTCCCACACAGGGGAAACCCAGGGCAATTTGAAGAAAACCGAAACAGAACAGAACCTTACCAAACCAAGGTCATACCTACCCAAGTACCACACAGAAATTGAATTCGATCTTTACGTCATCAACATGCCTGGACTCACCATCAGCTCCAGCTCCGACCCCGAGTCGTCATCATCTTCTCCACCATCATCCTCCAGCTCCAACATCGGCACCTGCGACTGTGAAAACTATCCAGCTGCATCCTTCCCAAACTATGCCGAACAGCCACTAGAGAGACAACTTGAGCCCATCGCAGTAGTTGGCATGGGCTGTCGCCTTCCCGGTCAAGTTGGATCGCCAGCTGCCTTTTGGGACATGATGATGAAAGGAGGAACGGGACAGACACCCAGAGTTCCATCCTCCCGCTTCAACATCGACGCCCACTTCCACAAAAATAACAACCGACCCGGTAGCTTTGGAGTTCCGGGCGGATACTTTCTCGATGGCGACCTCTCGGAATTCGATCCTTCCTTATTTGGCATCACCCCAATTGAAGCCATGTGGATGGACCCGCAGCAGAGAAAGTTGCTCGAGGTTGTCTACGAAGCTTTGGAATCCGGGGGAATTACCATCGAAGCAATATCGGGAACGCGCACAGCCGTCTTTGCGGCCAGTTTCACGGCAGATTGGCAGCAGATGTCGTTCAAGGAACCTTCTTTCCGTCACAGCTTGACCGCAACGGGCGTTGACACGGGCATCATCAGCAACAGAATCAGTCATGTTTTCAATCTGAACGGCCCCAGTATTGTCTGCAATACGGCTTGCTCGTCTTCGATGTATGCGTTGCACAATGCCTGTAATGCTCTTCGTAACGGCGAAGCTGAGGGTGCAATTGTCGGTGGTGTCAACCTCATCATCACGGTTGATCAACACATGAACACTGCCAAGCTCGGGGTTTTATCGCCGACATCAACCTGCCATACATTTGACAAATCTGCCGATGGTTATGGACGCGCTGATGGTGTGGGTGCGGTATATCTGAAACGGCTGTCGGATGCCATCCGTGATGGCGACCCAATTCGGGGTGTGATTCGATCAAGCGCAACCAACTCCAACGGCAAGGCCACCGGTGTTGGCATCACTCATCCAAACCGAGAGGGCCAGGTTGATGTAATCACCGAGGCTTATCGACGAGGTGGTGATCTTGATCCTCGTCTCACGGGTTACTTCGAGTGCCATGGGACAGGGACGCCGGTCGGAGATCCGCTCGAGGTCCATGCCGTCTCCATGGCCATGAACAAGAACCGCAGACCTGGTGAAGATCCCTTATTGATTGGTTCAGTCAAAACGAATATCGGCCACAGTGAAGCAGCAAGTGGCCTTTCGGCTCTCATCAGAGCCGTTCTGATCGTTGAGCGTGGAGTTATTCCTGCCGTCAAGGGACTTGTTGATCCCAACCCTGCGATAAACTGGAAAGAGTGGCAGATCAAGGCACCAACCGAGCCTGTTCCTTTCCCTGCTCATCTTCCTGTTCGACGGGTTTCGATCAACAGCTTTGGCTATGGAGGCACAAACGCTCATGTCATCGTCGAGGGTACTGACTCCCTCGTCAACAATGCAAGACAAACCCGCCTATACAAATACACGCACACAAACCACACCAAGTTGACCTGGTGCCGTTTCGCAGACCGTCAGCGTCCTTTCCTTCTGCCATTCTCAGCACACGACAAAGCTACCTTGATCCGCAACCTGGAAGCACACGCCAAGGTTGTTGGTAATTACCATCTTCAGGACCTGGCCTACACCCTCTGCAACAGACGCAGTCTTCTTCCAACGAAGGGATTTACGGTGGCAAACCTTGACACAGTGAAAGCAGCATTTGGTGATATTTCTACATCTTTCAATTTTGGCCAGAGTGCGAAGAGGAAGAAAGTCCCCAGTATAGGATTCGTTTTCACCGGCCAAGGGGCGCAATGGGCAGAGATGGGTACCCAGTTGATCCAGTACAGTCCCGAGTTTCGTTCCACCATCAAGACACTGGATACTTGTCTCAGCCAACTTCACGACAGCCCATCATGGTCCATCGAAGATGTCCTCCTCGAACCTGTCGAGACGTCGCCAATCCATGATCCCGAGTTTTCCCAACCTCTTTGCACTGCTGTCCAGGTGGCTCTGGTTCAACTACTGGAAGGCTGGGGGATTCGCCCAACAGTGACGGTTGGCCACTCCTCTGGAGAAATGGCGGCTGCATATGCTGCAGGTCTTGTGTCAGCTCGGGATGCCATCGTCCTCGCCTACTACCGTGGCGTGGTGACTAGTCGGCATATCGCCACGAATGGGGCAATGCTGGCTGTTGGTCTTGGAGCTGAGGCGGTTCTCCATTATCTCACTGGTTTCAGTGACAGGGTTGTGGTAGCTTGCCACAACTCGCCTTCAGGGGTTACTCTGAGTGGTGATGCCGACGCCATCGAGGAAATCAAGACCAAGTTGGACGCCGAAAATATTTTTGCTCGTCTTGTCAAAACCAACGGAAAGGCGTATCACTCCCATCACATGGCACCTGCATCAGATATTTATGAACAGTTTGTTCGCAACGCAAGAGTCAAGTCATTCAAGAAGCTCGAGAACGTCCCCTCTGATCATCCCAAAGCCAAGATGATTTCATCCGTCACCAACTCTGTTCTCACCACAAGTCTCGACGAGACCTACTTCAGTTTGAACCTCCGAAACCCTGTCCTGTTCAACCAGGCTTTACAAACCGCCCTAACATTACAAGAGTCCAGCAGCCTCGACCTCTTACTTGAAATCGGCCCACATTCAGCTCTTTCAGGCCCAATCAAGCAGATCAAGACCCATCTTCAGCGAGACAACCTAGACTACCTTCCAAGCCTTGTCAGAGGCCAAAAAAGTGCTGTCCAACTCCTAAAATTAGCAGGCGAGCTCTTCCTCCGTGGATATCCGATCAACATGGATCGCGTCTCAACAGCCTATCTCGACCTCGATCAAAAGTCAACTCTCCAATCCCGGCCAGCCATCATCGTGGACCTCCCTCCTTATCAATGGAACTACACCCGCCCATTCTGGGCGGAGAGTAGAGCAAGCCGAGAACATCGTTTCCGAACTCATCCTCGACATGACCTTCTCGGTGAGCGGGTTCTAGGCTCATCTACTGCTGAGCCCACCTGGAGGAACATTCTCAGTATTTCTGATGTTCCTTGGTTGAGGGATCATACGATAGGAGGGGAAGTGGTCTTTCCTGCCGCTGGGTATTTCTCCATGGCTATGGAGGCTGTCACCCAACTGCAAGGAGCTATCCCAATCCACAACTATGTCCTTCGTGATGTTTCGATTCAGAAAGCGCTTGTAATTCCTCCGGGAGATGGAGAAGGCATCGAAGTTCTCTTGAATCTCCGTCCATCAGTTTATGGTATCTCCTGGTGGGACTTTGGTGTTTCCTCGATTGACAATGAAAACACGACCAAGGAGCACATGATTGGAACTATTGGGTTCAACTTGATGGATAAACGGAGAAAATCCCGGGATATGCCCATCCTGCCGCAACGAGCAAGCGGTAAAGCGTGGAATGATGCCCTTCGTTCTGTGGAATTCGATTATGGCCCATCCTTTCAAGACATGAATGATATTCGGTTCGATGGAAAGAGTTACAGAGTTACTTGCGGAACTGAGATTAAACAGCAGGTAGCGGAGGGGGAGTCAAGATATGTCCTACATCCGGCGAGTATTGACTCTGTGCTTCAGGCAACTATTGTGGCGTATTATGCTGGTCGGACAGGGGCGTTGGATACAGGGCTAGTGCCGGTTCAGGTTGATGAGGTTGTTATTTGGCCACCGACTGCAGAGGCATGCGGGGAGGCAAAGGCATTTGCGTGGATTGATAAACGTGGTATGAGGTCTTTCGAGAGCGGCGGTCAAATGGTTGGTAGGAATGGGGAAGTGGTTTTGGATATTGTGAATTTGCGGGGAGTGAAATATGATGCTGCTGTGCCGCGGGGGGATGAGGGATTGAAGATTGAGAGGCCGTTTGGAGAGATGAAGTGGGAGGTGGATTTTGAGTGGGTTTTGAGGAACCCAGAGACTGTTCAGGGGTTGACAGCGAAGAGGCTGGTTGAGTTGGCGTTCTTTAAGGATTTGTCGAAAAAGATCGTGATGTTTGGGAAGGCGGCGGAGGAGCTGTGGCAAGAGGTTAAGGGGGCGTTTCCGACGGCAACGTGTGTTTTGGCTTTGGGAGACGGTGATGAGATTGCGGAAGAAGAGTCGGGGGTTGTCCGATTTAACTTTGGTCATGATATGGAAACACATGACTCGTTTCCCCTGGTGTCTTTTTCTGATGTTGTCTACATCTCAATGGACCTTGCTTTGGATCCTTCGGTACTCCGACTGCTGGTCAAGCCTGGTGGATTTGTCTTTGTTGACCGGGCTTCACCATTATCGATGACCAAGTGGCATGAGGCTGGCTTTATCTCTTTTTTGGACAACAACACTGGCTCGCCCAGAGTCTACCAACACCCTTCCGCAGATACAGAACGGCCAACAACCGGCGATTTAGTCCAACTCATCTACCACACCAACCCAACCCTACCAGTTACCGAAGCAATCAAAACAGCCCTTGAAACACTCGACTGCACAATCACTCTCACCAGCCTCACCGACATCTCCGCATCCCAGGCCTCCATTGGCCAACATATCATCTTCCTGACAGACCTCGAAACCCCATCAAACCCAGTTTTATCCCCATCAATGTCACCGTCCAATTTTGCCACAATCCAGAGCATTACCAACAACGCCTCATCCTTACTCTGGATCACTCCCGGCGGTCTCTTATCCGGAAAACACCCCGAATACGCCATGGTCCAAGGTCTAGCTCGCACCCTTCAATCAGAACAAGGAACTTTCCTCGACTTCCGCACCCTCGACATCGATCTGGACACTACATCAGCTCAAAAAATCGTTGACTCCATCATGCACATCACCAAATCCCAACTCTTTGCAACAGATGACAAGGACAAGGAATTCTGTCTTGGCAATAACCTCCTCCACATCAGCCGTCTTTTACCCAACACTCCCCTCAACCATATCTTCTCTCCCACCCATGCGCTCACACCCATTCCAGCTCCCCTGTCCCCCGACCTATACTTGAGCGCCAAAGCCTGCCATTCTTCAAAAGTCATTTTCTACCATTCTGCTCCTCCGATTTCACCACCTAAGCCGGACCAAGTCCGTATTCGCGTCCTATCATCCGGCTTAACCAAAGAATCTGTCCTCTCTATCACCGGTCACGACCTCTCCACCTCAAACTCGTTATCGCTAGAAATAGGCGGCATAATCACCCATCTCGGTTCATCCGTCGCCAATTTCAACATAGGCGACAGGGCAATTGCTCTACACCTGGGGAATTTTGACACAGTACAGGATGTCCCTGCTTCCTTGGTGTCAAAGTTGGATGAGGACGAGGATTTGAAGGACATGGTGGGCTGTTTATCATCTTTTGTTACTGCTCTGTACGGATTAGAGGAACTGGCTAGACTCCAAAAGGGGGAAAAAGTATTGGTGTTGAATGGGATGGGTACCGTGGGGATGGCTGTGGTGAGGGTTGCCCAGGCAAAGGGGACAAAAGTGTTTGTTGCTGTTAATACGGACGACGAGAGGGTTTTCATGATTGAGAGAATGGGGGTGGAAAAGGATTCTGTGTATTTGGTTGATGAGGGCATCAGTGGCGTGGAAGCAGACGTGGTATTCAGTTCCTCTGGGTCGGATGAACAGCTGGCAAGGGAGGCATGGAGGTCCATCGCACGTTTTGGGCGGTTTCTTGATTCCGGGAAAAAAGGGAAACAGCTTTTGAAGGGAAGAAAAGTGGTTGATTGGTCATCGATAGGACAGAAAGGGGGCAATTATTTTTCTTTTGACTTGGTGGATTTGTTGGAGGGCGGGAGGAGGGACGCTGTCGCGAGGATTATGGCTAGAGCGTCGGGAATGCTAAGGAAGGGAGAAATTGAACCGTTTCCTCCTGGGAGTGTTGTGGGTATTCATCTGGGCGGGATTGATGCCGCTGTGGCTGCTTGGTCGGATCGATTTGGGATGCAAAAGGTGGTTTTGACGTATGAGGATGATGAGAAGAAGTTGGTGAATATCTTGCCTGTTCCAAGGGAAAGGGTGAGGTTTGATGCTGCGGGAACGTATTTGTTGGTTGGATGTTTGGGAGGGTTGGGAAGGAGTCTGACCACCTGGATGATGGAGGCAGGGGCTAGGAGATTTGTTTTCTTGTCGAGGTCTGGAGCAGATTCCCTGTCGGCTGCGAGATTGGTCCAACAGATGGAATCACATGGGGCCGTGGTTGATGTTGTCAGGGGAGATGCTACTTCACGGGATGACGTGGTTCGAGCTGTCAACCAAGTTTCGGATGACCATCGTATCAAAGGTGTCGTGCATGCAGCCATGGTACTTCGAGACGGGCTATTCTCAACTATGACGTTTGAGAACTGGAAGTCATCTGTCAATCCCAAGGTCCTGGGAGTCGCCAATCTTCACTCAGTCCTGACCGATCATCCATTAGAGTTCTTTCTCATGACGGGATCAGTTTCTGGCATCTTGGGAAATCCGACGCAGAGCAACTACGCCGCTGCCAATACGTATTTGGATTCTCTAGCTCGCCACAGACAGACCAGTTGCATGCCTGCTGCATCAGTTGTTCTCCCAATGGTTCTTGGCGTTGGTGTTGTTGCGGAGAACGAGGAGTTGGAAAAGGCCTTGACGCGCCAAGGAATGTATGGCATCGATGAAGAACACCTCATCGAGGCTTTTGAGGCAGCTATCCTCTCCTGTCGCAATAACAATGCCGATCATGTGGTTGTTGGGTTAGATGCTTTTCACTTACAAACGGCAGCCAAGAAGAGCTTTGAGTCGGGAGAGGAAAGCAGCTTTTGGAGCGTAGACCCACGCTTCAACCACACAGTTCATGACATGGAGCTTTCCTCGGTCAAGTCGGACACTAGTTCGGGTGGTTCAAACCCCCAGTGCTTGATCCTGGATACCATCAAGCGCGCAAAGTCACAGGAAGATGCCACCATTGCTGTGTCAAACCATTTGGCAGGGAAATTGGGTCGCATGTTGTTGCTCTCCGAGGATGAGTTTACGGATATTGACTCCAGATCTGTTGCGTCCTACGGGCTTGACAGTATGATTGGTGTCGAGTTTCGCAACTGGATCTTTCGAGAGTTCAAGTTTAACATTCCGTTTCAGCAGTTGTTGGGATCAACTTTGACTATTACAAAGCTTTCAAAGCAGCTTTGTGGTGGGCAGGAGGTTTAATGAGACTAGGGATATTACACAGAGTAGGAGATGTTTATTTCAGACATGCATGCGGATGACAGTACATGCACATGTAAATTTGCTAGTAGATAGAACAAGCCGAAGTTGATAAAAGACTGGCAACTTCCCTTCTGCCGTTGTTTGACATGAGTAAGACCCATGAAATGTTGTCTTTTTCTTGGTACATGACTACATGTATGTTTACTGAACATGCAGGCTGCTTACTCACGAAACTCAAAGGCCTAGGTCGGTGTCACGATATTATACAGATTAATAATTTCTTCGGACTTGTAATCACTGCCGCACAGGCTTTGGGTCACGGCTGCCTATGAGTTGCAAAATGGTTAAATTGAGGCCATGATCCCCTCAACCTGGGGTCACAGTCTCAACCACAACACAACACAGTCACATTCAACACACACAGCAATCAACATACATACCGCAACTTACAACAACATCAACATGTCTTCTCCAACCCCGGCCCGTAAAGTCCTCTTGATCGGTGCAACCGGCTCAATTGGTAGCATCATCCTCCAAGCACTCATCACCTCTCCAATCCCCATCTCGGTCACAATCCTCAAACACGCCGGGTCTACTGCCCCTCCCCCCCCCAACATCCCTGTCATCACTCTCTCTTCCTACAACGCCCCCATTTCTACTCTAGTCCCCATCCTCGGCGGCTACGACGCCATAATCTCCTGTCAAACAACATTTTCCGTCTCTTCTCAACTAAACCTCATCGACGCGGCAATTCAAGCGGGAGTCAAACGTTTTTTCCCTTCTGAATATGGACTTAATAACATGCGTGATGACACGCAAGCTTTATGTTCAGTGTTCAAAGAAAAAGGAACAATTCAAAAATATTTAAGGGAGAGGGAAGATCAAATTGAATGGACTTCGATTGCTTGTGGAACTTGGTTGAAGTGGTCTTTTGAACATGGCTTTTTGGGGATTGATGTGAAGGGTAAAAAGACAAGATATTGGGATGATGGAGAGGGAAGGTTTAGTATTAATACGGAGGGGTTGACTGCGAAGGCTATGGTCAAGGCTGTTACTAGTCATTGGGAGGAAACTAGGAATAGGATTGTGTTTTTAAGTGAGGTTGTTACTAGTCAGAGGGAGATTGTTGAGGAGGTTGAGAGACAGATGGGGGGGAAGAAATTTGAGGTGGAAAAGGTTGATATGGAGGAGGAGGTTAAGAGGTTGCAGGAGAGGTTTGAATCGGGGGAGAAGATGGCTGTTGTAGGGTTGATTGAGGCTGGGTTGGTCAGTGGGAAGTTTGGGACAGACTTTGAGAGGGAGGAGGAGGTTATGACGGAGAAGTTGGGGTTGAACAAGTTGACTTTGGAGGAAATGGTTGCCGATGCTCTTGCCGGGCTGTGACTTGTGAAGTGAGCTTCCTTTTTGAGAGAGCGGATGAAGTCATGAAGAAGAGGATTCTTTGGTTGCCGAGGGCCTTGGAGAAAGTTTTTTTCGGCCGTTAGTCGGATGATTCGATCGAGATCTCCAAGATATTGGGTCCACTTGGAAGTCTTGTTCATGGTTATAGATTACAATCACAAGAAACGTTGGTGTTTACTGGCTTGAAACCCTTGTAGTGTATCCTAGGATAACGCGGGCTCGGTCTAGAATGGAGTCGTAGTGACGTTAGTCAATTTACATTTCATTAACCTGTGCAACCTTGAATGTGTAAAAAGTTCCGATATCCACTCGATTTTCTGGTATGAGTAGTCAGCACGGAGAATTGAAGGAGGGCAAAGTGGCACGGGTAACATCTATATTATTTTTGTTAAGTAATAAGTGTAATGAATCGCCGATCAACATCATGCCAAAGACAGTTTTCTACCTAAAGGAATCTTCGTGATGGTTTGATACTCGCAGGGTGACATAGTTAAGAAAGTGGGTGTCTTGACCCGATTCAGGTGTTGTCAGCATAGCATCACCTGTGTTGACTTCTGCAGCGGCAACCAAGGTAGAGCTGTAGATGGAGACTACTATCGATTCGGGACTTTTTGAATATTGATGTTTCGTTTGTTTAGAGTTGCCTTCTTTTTCCTTCCTTGCCAAGAGTGGCGATGGTTGCATTGTACTGTTGGCACCCCCCTCGCCTAGACAACATCTTTCGATCGGGACTAAATCACTCCGTTGCTGACCGCTTGACGTACAAGTTACATCATGTCCTCTAAATCATTCGCTACAGAGATTGGTTCCACACTCACCTTTTTCGGAAGACGCACGAATTCCTTCATGTCTGAGAGTTCCGACTAGTCGGGGTTGAAAGCGACTCCGCGAGACTCTGGGCTATTGGAAAAGAGCAGAATCATGTATAAATAGGGGTAGAGACTCCCTCAATCACATCTTCATCCTTCTTCATCACATCATCAACTCATCACCAACCTTTCAGCCTCCCCTCAAACCCAAAACCGCCAAAATGCAGTTCTTCTACCTCCTCCCTCTCCTCGCCACTCTCGCCAGCGCTGCTCCTGCTGAGCCTGCCACCGAGGCCGCGATCAGCGCCGCTGTTGACCCCGCGACCATCGGTCTTGCTGCCTGCGCCCCGGCCTCCTGCTATTCTTTCGGCGTAAGTCTCCGTGTTTCGGGTTATCACCTCGGTCATACTTCTCACGCTGACATCCTTCTTTTAGTGCTGCTCCGGCAACTGCGGCTACTGGTGCCGCGCCTGCAAAATCCCGTACACCTGCTAGGTTAATAGCATGTAAAAGTGGGACATGTGGTGGACATACGGCTGGAAGCAGGAAAGGGAAGGTTGCGTGGAGGATTCAGGATATACATGTGCCTAAAATTTCTTGCTGTTTCAACAACAGACTCGGAATTTCTACCGCATTTTTTTCTTTTGCTAATATACTTGACTGCATATGCTCAACTAATCGTACATGCCCGTGATGAGGTGATCCTTCAGTTGTACCTTGTCTCTATGTCTTCTTGGAGTCTGATTCCAACGTCGGATACTGATTGGATTGACCTGGTTGTTTGATTTGTGATGCTCCGCTGTACGTCAAAGTGTTGGAAAACGCAAGACGCTCGGTAATGGTGGCTGATGCTTGTAAATAACGTTCAAGCATAACGGAGGTATTGTCTTTAGCCCTGTTAAATTGCCAACACTCATACGTCAGTAAACGTCAAAAGACTTGGCATTCAGGCTCAGGATTTCTTACATGAAATTGTCATGACCTGTTCCGGAAGAAAGCGACATGTTGAAGTGAACAGAATAATTAAAGCCAAGTCTTAACAATCAAGAAGCAAAAGTAAAAATGGAATGATGATAAAACTCAAAACAACTACATGAGGATTGATAGAACGGGGAGGTGCCATTAATAAACTTGTCCAACGGTTTGGAATGCGATTACATCTTCTGGTGCTCTGTTTTCATCCAAACCATCAAAGTGTCACCCAAATCCCCATTTGTCAACGCCACTGTTTTGATGCTCCTGATTCACAACGCACATGGCATTGCTAACACCGGACAGAACACATTGGTGTTAATGCCTTTGATTGGCTGATATTTTTCCGGCTCATGTATTGCAACCATGGGAGGACCCGAACCAATGACAAGCATCAGCACCAGTGTGCTGTGCCTGCCTTGGTTGCCTGGATGCCTTCTTACTCCGCTGCCAATGTCACGTCACTGATGATGGATGCCTTCACCTTTCCGCGTCAAGAGCACCTTCTTTACAATGTCACTAACTCTCCCGGAAAGACAAAACCACATCCTGGACCAGCATGGCATACCGTCAACATGGCCCAGTTCCAGAGCAAGGTTGGCAACAAATTCCATGGCTGCCACCAATTCAGGATCCTCAAGATGCCAAGCCGCAAAGAATTGCCATTGGTATCGATATCGACACCAGGGTTACAACCCAAACGTTTGCGTGTCCATTCTCCAAAAGGAACCTCTCAGCACCGGCAAAAAGCTGGTGTCGCCCAATGCGCACCGAGGATTGGACAACCATAGCCGGCATAGTTGACCATATTTGCAGCAGACATCATCCGCCAATTTCGGAGTCCACCTTGGGCAACCAATCATCACTCGACGTCACTGGAGTGTGTATGCTTAAGGGCCTGGAAGATGGTATCTTCAGTCTCCGTTACATCCCTGAGACAATCCCTTTAATCAACGGACAGCAATGGAGGCAGGTCAGGGCTCTCTCCTCCGGAGGGTCAGAACACTCCAGCTGGTATAAGATTTGGGACGTACTTTTTCCCGACTGCCCGCGCCCGTCTAGTCCCTTTCTCATATATGAAGAGCATGACTCCTCGGAACATCGTTCTGAGACCCTCTCGGTATGCGCCGCACCACGTGCAACACCCACAGATTCTGGGTACGCATCGGCGCCTGCCTTATTCGATATTCACATTTCCGCCCAAGACAAGCGACACACTCCTAGACCAGAAGATGACTTACAAACCGTCTATTCCGCAGTTACAACTGTGGTTCCCACCACCCTCCGCGAATCGATCCTTCACGTTTGCGAAACCATCCACGACCAGATTAAACCGAGACTCAACTCACCTGACTTCAAGACCGATTCAACCCTGATTCCATGGATTATCAAGATTTTCGCCATTGAGCTTGGTTTGGAAGACCCATGCTCAGGGTCAGCAAACTGGGGAATCATGCACTTTGTTCACAAACATCATGAACAGATCAGCTCTCAATTGCGACGCGTTCTGCAAGATATCGATAGCGACAATGACAGCAACCCTGGAAGACATGAGTGGAGTGGCATGTCATTAGTGGACAAGATGAGCTTGTGGGGCAAAAAGGCTGAGGAAGAGCAACAGACCAACTTCAAAGAAGGCGAGTTGTTTATTGGTGTTGAGGAGGAGGACGACGACGATGACGACTTGGATACAGACGATGCTTCCCCTCTCCCGTCGGCATTCGCAAAAGAGATCTTGCAAAGTCGGGCATATACGGGTCTGATTGAAAGGATCATGAGAGAGCTCTCTCTGCACCGCGCTGATACAGAGTGTTTCCCCGACTCCCAATCCATCAAGGCAACAATCTTGAGTCAACTGCCGACAGGAACCATCAGCAAGAATCGACCTCCACAGACATACACAGCGACCTTTCACCTTCCCTGGGCAGTCAGTGATGCTGCCTTGGACGCAACCGAAAAACGACCACCATGCCTGATATCACCAGGAGAGGATCTTGCAAAGCGCATAGTACTAGTACTCTCAGCCAGCGACCGGGTTCAAGCAACAACGGTCCGCCAGTACCTAGAACAGACGTGGCCACTTGATGCGCCACAGCTTTTGCACCTCCTTTGCGAGAGGTTGTGGGAAACCATGGATGGGAAGCTAGAAGGATCCAAGACAACATGTACTTCAATCCACCGAGCTGGGACCGTAGTGGCTTTGCCGCTATCCGGTGTTGTCATTCAAGCTTCCGGACCACCACACTTCATTGCGGAGCTTGGAGAGATTCTTGGGTGGCTCGTTGCGGCGGTGCAGTCGGAAACCCTGTCTGGTGTTCAGAGTACACCCTTGATACACAGTGTTACAGAAGCCGCACTTCTGGACAATGGCAAGATCTCGCATCATGGTTGGAAACTCAGTGTTCAACAGGAGCAACTGTCTGCAAGTCCTGCAACTTGTGTGATAGAAAAAATCCAGAAATTCTCGTTCGCCCAGGGTTTCCCTATCGCAGCAGTCAAGGGGTATCCGACCAAACACCGCCCGGACGACTATCCAGGAGTTGAGATCTCACCCAAGCTCTTTGCAAGTGTGGTATGGTCCACATTATCAGACAGCATGAGATCTCTCGTGGTGGAAGGTATGGGATGCACCTTGACTAAATCAGCATTTCCACTAGGGAGTGGATTGACCAGCCTCGTTGACCTCAATGCTGGGCTGTACGACAGAGGTAACGACCCGCGCAGCTTCCCGCCGGCACTGAAATTACTCAAGAAGAAGGGGAAGATTATGTTCTGGCACGCCCCAATCTCAGTGCCTGCCTGCCGCTGTCCGAGAGACCTCTCCATCGCGCTTGACGATGGGCAATGGCCTCGCCGGACAGTTCAAGACATTCAGGAATATCGCCACATCATCTCTACCTGCCAATCGGCCATCGAAATACGTGCCAGCAGTACCGTCAGGGCCGATACGCCGAGCACAGAGACCGAATTGAGCCTTGATGACAATCCAGCAGTGCCTCTCAACACTTTGATCTATCCGAGATATAGGCTTCCTCCACCAATTATCGTCTCGGAAACAGTAGAGAGCTCTCTCGATAGCGACGCATTCTCTATGTCAGAGTTCTCAACAGATGCCCTGCCGCAAGACGTGCCCCTCGGTGGTCAACTATCTTCACTGGTTGACAGCATCACTTCAGCTCTCCTGAGCAGCACCAAAGCCGAATTTGTGGCTAGAGGTCCTTCAGAACAGACCCCTAGAAGCGGTATCCCGACTTCTGGGTCCTTGTCCACTCCCAATCATCTTTCAGTCAATGGCGGCAGATCTCAGCAACCATATTTAAAACGACCAATTGGGGATGACGAAGAAGACGATGAGGTGGACGACCGTCCAAGGAAACGCCAAAATCTTGGAGATCCAGAGGAAGCTTCGTCTCGAAAGTTTCTTGCCTGTCCGTTTTGGAAGTTGGATCCAATGGAGCACAAGGCTTGCTTCAGAATGAGAATGGATAAAATCTCTCGCGTCAAACAGCACCTTACACGAAAGCATCTCCCAGCCTTCTACTGCGAGCGCTGCATGCTTGTTTTGCCGGATGAACAGGCACACCTTGCTCATATTCAGATTATGAACTGTTCATTTCAGTCTGAGAGGTTCATCGGCATCACACATCGTCAACAGCGGGAACTATCCAGAAAATCCAACTCTAACCTGTCCGTGACGGATCAGTGGTTTGCAATCTGGGGAATCGTCTTCCCAAACACTCCACGACCACTTTCGGCGTACATGGACCCAGACTTGTCGGAGGACTTGTGCAGATTCCGGGAGTATGCGGAACTACACGGTCCACAATTGATCGAGGAGGAGATACGATCAAGTCAGATCGAAGGCATAAATCTGGAACTTGAGGGTCCTGGAGATTCGGCTCTTCTACAACATGTCATCTCACGAGGCCTTAACAGAATATTCGAAAACTGGCTTGGAGCCCGTCCACGAAACAACAGCCACGCCACCATTCTGTCACATACCAGTGGACAAGATACCTCTGAGAACAACTATAATTTTCAGCAGAGACGTTCCATCGACAGCGGTGTGGCAATGCAGGGATCACAGAGGAGCCAGAACCACGACCGCGAGCGACCAAGAGGGTATCAGCCGGCGGTAACATCTTGGCCGGCGTCGTTCCAGAATTACAGTCTGGCTGCGGCGGGTACTGGACTCGGAGATGATTCGGGAAGGCTTGAATACGATATCGCTCCAGCGGCGATTCCTATCTCTATAACGGGAGATGCACCTTCGCCACGGGCGAATGCTATCTCTGGAGATGATTGGGGTGACTTGCTAGGTGATGCTGAGTGGGAAGGCTGTTGGAATGATGTGTTCCCGGGAGGGAGTGGATTAACTTGACTACGTATAAAACTCGACCTATTGTATCCAACAGCGAGGAAGTCTGACCTCCAGTACCAATGAAGAGGTCAGTCATCCCAGACCGAGGAAAGGGCCTTGGTCTTCAACTTCGCTATCAATAATTATTTCACATAAGTCCACACATTCAACCAGAAAACCGTACTCATACCTGTCATTCATTTCCTTTTTGTCAGAAGAAAACTCAAACATCTCAAAGACTATCCGCGGTGACTTTCTCGTCGACATAAAGCAAGTTCTGAAAATGTCCTCACTGGTCACTACTCTACGATCATGTAGACATCTCTCAAACATGTCCCAAAGCTATCTTGACACCCTACCAAGTCATGCCTTCAATGCTTCTATGTGCTACCTAATCTTCCGCCACTGCACTGGCCTGTGGGATGCTCCAAGTCTGTTTGTTGCAAGTAGTGCATATAGCCCGTTCCTTTCGTGGTTTCTCGGAGGGATTGTTGCCATTGGATGAAGTTGATCGAGCTTGGTCATGAGGTTTTGCCTTCCCGGTTTCAACGAGTGGAAGACGAAGATCTCCACGTTCCGAG
>MU865560.1:0-23922 GCA_033297215.1 Podospora fimiseda | reverse complement strand
GTTGTGGAATAATGAAGTGTTGAATATTGAGGTGGTGTTTCGCGTAGAAAGTGGTGCACTCGCTTATTTGGTGCACTCGCTTATCACGCACGTTAAAGTCTAAGACAGAAGCCAAAAACCCAAGTATATCAACATTGACATTAATATCAATGTCGAGAAACCCTGCCACAAATAACCACTACCACCCTAACCCTATCTAGACGAGTGACCCCATGGCGGTCCGGTATGTCGAAAAAAATGCCTATTTAGCCAAACGAATCAAATCTATGCTGGATATGTCACTGTGTGGCATTGTTATTATGCCTTATGCAATAGTCTCTCAGCCGCAGCGCCAGCTGAAGTTCGAATGACCCTGGCGGAGTTACGGATACCTCGCAATAAAATCCCCCAAAGTCGCGTCTGCCATTTGTCTGGGGACCATTTTCTTCTTGTGTACATTGAAAAGTACTCTATTTGATCTCTAAATTCATTTTTATCTATCAAGTTTTCTCGTAGCATTAAAGTGTGTTAATCTTATCATCTACAATGGTTCCCCGGCTTCTTCAAAAGTTTGCCCAATCACTTCAAGACCTTCCCCCGGAGCTTCAAGAAATCTTCAGTCGAATTCAAGCAAACCTCACCCACACAACCTTTGACCACGATGGATGCCGCGAACGCATCGAAGGGTTATTCAACCAAGGGATTCTTTCGAACCAGTCCACCACGGTACTGGATTTCATGTTCCCACTCAACGCGACAGGCGGACACCGAATGGGCCACGACGATATGGTGGTGGCCTTCCCTGCATGCCAGGCGGTTTGTGGAGTTCGGGGATGGTACATCGATAAGGGGCCCAGATTGATGGTTTGGGTTTTGCCAATCCTTCTTCTTGTGTCCAATATTGAGCTGAGTCCCATTGATAAACGCAGGCTGGTGACTATCGCCCAGAGCGGTGGTGATCCGGTGGACTGCACTTGGTCATTGTTGGCCAAGCTCGACTCTCGAAAGAGGATCTATGGTATAGCGCAGGATTACCTTGATGAAAGGATCGATCGTCGGGACTTGATTGGACGGCCTTGGAACATATTGGTGGATAGGGCTCGCGTCGTCGCTACCGTGCTTTCTGGGCTTGAAGACATCTTCTCCGCCGAGCTGGAGAGGGATTTTGACTCTGTTCAAGTGCTTCGACAGTTTATGGAGGACTTTGGAGCTTCTAGTACCGACCGAGAAATACAAAATCTGTGGAAAAAGACGGCATTGGATTTGGTCGACTCCCGGACGGACGATATCTTGCGCGCCATTCTGGCTTTGTTCGTTTATGTCCTGGGCCTTTGCAGTGCATTCATTGCGGATATCGGCGGTTCCTCACAGACCATTCCAGGCGGGATTATTGGAGTTTCTCTCAGTCTCTCATTTTTGATCCCCCTTGTGATTCTTTCCAACGGGGTTGGGGTATACACTTCACGGCGGCGGCCGCTCGAGATCATGATTTGCTTTGTTCACAATGTCAACCAACACCTGCAACCTCAACATCGACTACATCCCCGGCTTTGCGGCGAACCATGGGAACAATACTTTAACCGGCTATACTGGAACGGAGGAGTCGATACCTTTCGTCCATGGAAGACTCACGGTCCAGGTCTCGCCCGGAATTTGGTCCACCCCTTGATCGCCGCACTTCCCGTTACTGCAGGCTTCGTCGGCGCCTTTATCATTCTTTCAAATGCAGCCGAACAAGGCTTCTCCTGTCGCCATATCGTTCTTGTGACCATGTATGTGGCCTGGGTTTTAAGCGCCATCTTCTCAAACGGAGGGTATCGCTGCCTCGAGGCGCTTCGCTTTGGAAGGCCAAACAACCGAAGAGGGGCTCATTGGTACATTTGCCTTGTCAAAGATACGTGCTTAGCAAGTGCAAGTCTGGTGTTTATCTTTTTCAGCGCTGCAGGGTACTTCAACTCGTGCACGTGCTGGTCAAGGAAGTTGTTTGTTGGGTGGGAAAAGGCCACAGTGTTTCTACCAATCAATGATGTCTATCGGCTTAATTACCGTGGTCTCTTTCCTGGCACCGTGGCGGGCGTGATTATTTTTCAGCTGGCGTTTAGCTTTGGCATGTTGTGGTGGTTTGGGGATGGGTTTCGTGTCCTCCGTTGGTCGGAGAAGAAGAGGCAGATGGTGTGGGAGGAGGTGATGGGAGAGCAGGGATTTCAGCGGGATATGTTCCTAAGGGTGAGAGGGACAAGAGAGGAAAGGGAAGAAGAGAGGACCGCACGGCTGGGTGCCGTGAGAAACACAGGTTCGTTTGAGTTGTCAGCATCCATTCCGCAGGTGTATGCATGATATGAGCGTTGTAAATGGCTCGATCATTGGATAAGTGCGAATAATGATGGAGCATTATAATCTACTCTCCTTAAATTTCATAATCGGCTGATGAATATCTTCAAAAGCCTCTCACTCCTTCAGCGGTGAAGTCTCTTTTTATACAGTACCTCCTCTCCAACCCCCAATTGTCACACGGTTCCCGCTGACAGCATCCAACACAGTGTACTCGGCCACTCGACACAACAACCACCATGCTAAAGACCCTCCACAGCCTACCAGTATATTAGGGCGTCTGAAGGGGGGTTATGCTATGTAAGAGGAGGTGCCCGATGACCAGTATACTGAAGGATGGTTGGTCAAGAAGATCACCGACGCGGGACAGATCTGCAGGATGGCTGCAGATCCACTGAGTCATGATGACTGTTCTCTTTGTAATGGTCGGATGGCGAGGAAGGCCTCCGACGGAGAGAAGGAATGGCCACGGAAGTACGAGGGCCCAGGAGGGACCCGTACGAGTATAAAAAGGGCCTTGGTTTTCCTAGTGAGAATGTTGGGAGGACAAGGACCTTGAGGCCATTACAGTTTAATATATTGATTTGAATACAAGCCTATTACAAGCTCATTATACATGCATGCCCTTGTCACACCAATACACAATTCGATACGCCTATTTAAAATGGAAAACACCTTTTTGAAACAGAGTAATTACACGTTTTTGAAATAGAACATGCCTTTGTTAAATGGAGAACAGGCATGTACGTTGGAGAGGCTGCCCTTTTTTTCTGACACCGCGGACGAAGTACCGAGGTCTTTCCAAGACCGACCTTGACTACATGTATGAATCTGGAACCTGGACCAGCCAAACTCATGGGCAAAGCTAAAATGCGAGCCCATTGATCTGCAGTGACGGAGATACTCGATATACCTTCAACTAAAATTCGAGAAGCATTACGAAGAGATCGAAGCTTCGCGGCAGTTGTCATTGCCGCTTCCTAAGCCTGTAAACTGGTGGCCTTTTCACTTTTGAGCTTCGTTTGGTGCTCTTGGTTCCGTACCTAACTTTTTGATGTCTTCGACCTTGGACTCTAAAGCTCCATGCTCGGCTGTCAAAGTAAGAAGCCTCCGTTCCAATTTGGCTTTTTCCTCCTATAATAGAGCTTTGGACTTCTCCAGGCGTTCTGTCTTTGATTTGCAGCGAGTTTCGTGGGCGCGATATTTCTCGAGCTCCTTGCACTGATTTTCAACCAACTTGATATTGGCTGAAAGTAACTGATTCTTAAACTTTATTTCCCTATATTTTTTCCCCACCTGCTTGAATTTCTCCTTGGTCTTGTCCAGCTGTTCTTGCAGGGCCTCCGACGCTGCTCGAGCCTTCTGCACACTCCAAAGCGCCTCAAAGTCATCCGCCCAGACACCCAAGCTTGCCATGAGACCCGCGTCCTTTGAAAGGTTTGATCCCACAGTGAGGACGGATGACTTTGAGCGCATGAACCCCACCCTTTGTCTTCAATTTTGTGGTTATCTTCTCCACCGTCCTTGTGTTCCTTTCGTCGACCTTTCCATACTTGGCAACCAATCGTTCCATTACCTGTCCTTTTTAAGCGATGCAATCGATCCGTTTGTAATTTCCTCCAATCTCTGAGCTTTTCCCTCGATGGCTTTGGTCTCTTGCTCCACCTCTCTCACCGCAAGCTCTTCGGCGTATTCGTGCGTGCCGATGGATTGGAAAGGAGTTTCCGTCTTGGCGATGGTTTCTACCAGTCGTTTCCATTCTTTTTTAAAAGCTGCTTGCAGGGCTCGGGCTTGTATAAGCCGTTCTTGGACCTCCGTTCCGGTCAGAATGTTGAGTGATGGAAGTGGCCGAGCGTTCATTTTTTCGAATTTCGAATTCGGTGTGGCGAGTTTGGTCTATTTTTCCCCTTCTCAACAGCAAATAAAACAATTACAACCGCACCGCAGCAGTTGTCTACATGACACTAATTACTACAATACCCTCCTTGAACATTTATTAGTGTGATACCTGTACTTGATTATAAACATGCCTTTTTGAAATGGAAAATGACTTTATGAAATGGAACACGCCTTTTTTTTTTTTTTTTTTTTTTTTTTTTTAAAAAAAAAGGCCTGATTAATAAGTAAAACGCATTTTTAATAATAGAAAGGACTTCTTATAGATAAATAGCCATTTTAAGACGAAAAAAGTGTTTTGAAAATTAAATAGCATGTTGATAATCAAGTACAAGTATTGTGCTAATAAATGTTTAAGGGGGGTATGGTATTCTGTCACGTCCCAGTTTAGAACCAGACATCATCTTCATATTCTTTGCCTTCTTTGCTGGGTTATTAGATCATTAACCACTTTCTAAACCTGTCATTTTCTGTTGATATTACCTATTTTTCTAGCATTGCTTTAACAAAACAAACTAAGACCAGCAGAGGCAAAACAATTCTGCTCGTCCATCTTCCTCCTAAACTCCCTCTTCTCCTTCAACACAGCAACGGCGAACTCCATTCCCGTTATCTATCTAGACAGTAGTGGTTCCTCCGCACTTTCGGGTTTCAGTCCCCTCGTTTCTTCCGTACCTCCTCGTAATACCATGCTCATTGAGAAGGTCTACCTTATACCCTAACTGACAGGATGTAACTTTACCCCTTCTTGTCGGAACAATGCAATTCGAAATTTCTCGTCAGTGTTGCCTTCACACGCATTACTGTTTTTGTCGCGCCGAACAAACAAACTGAGGCCAATAGCTACCGAACCATCTATAGGAGAGCATTTCAGAGACACTGGGCAAGACCCTATATGGTCACCGGCCACAAAAATTTCCATGATGTCGATTTTCTGAATTAGTAAACGGTATTCCAGCAACATGGAGCGGCCTCCCTCAATTTGAGGTAGAATTCCTAAACAAGAACTAGAGTGCGGTTATTAGGTAGGAACTGAGCTGAGATAACCTTCTCTCGTTTACCGTATTCGGTTGCCCCCGCGTACTGCCCAGGATAGAAGATCGCCGTCGCTGGAGAATACCATGCGTTGGGACTTGTTCTTGATAAATCCCAGACCTGTATCGCTGCCGGCATGTTATATACGCCTGTGACGATAAAATGGTTTGTGCAAATCAAGGTGGATTGTCGCTCCGATCGTAGAGGAGCTGCAGACACCAGCACGTGCTCAACTTGTCTGGTTGTTGCGCTCCATATCAATGCTAGTGATTGGGAGGCGCCGCGTTTGCCTCCTTTTATTTTGGGATCCTCAAAGTTTGATTCACATGTTTTGCAATTTCTAGGGGTTTGTTGACACCTTATAGAAAGCTGCAACCCATCTTCCATCTGTCGAGAATTGTGCTTTGTACGGCGTCCGGCTCTTGTATGGTATGTGTCTTCTGAGTTCCAGCTGAAGGCTATATTGTTCGCAGTTTAGCTTAACTCTGGTGAGCGTCTTCGAGTGGCTCACGGCCTCAATATGTAGAGTGTATTGAAACTGATCCGCCATCAGAAAGTGACCCGTTCCCCAGATCGCGATAATACGGTTCCTTGGCGCCGCAGTTCGTATGTCAGAAACTGTGAGTCGCTTGAAACCTGAGTAGCTGACACAGAGTTTATCACATTGTTGCAAGAAGTCCTCTTTCCAGTCATCCTCTGAGAGTCGAATAGGTTGTGCTAGAAAGGTATAAGACACATCTGGACCTGAAGAACCCGTCCCGAAGGCCACCATCTTCATTCGACATTTAGGCCATCGAGTCCCTTTGAGTCTCTCAAGCCGAGTCAAATGAAATGTCTCAGTGTCGATAGCACTCTCTGACATACCCACAGCGGTAAATACTGAGCCAAAAATATCTTGATGCCAGCAAATATGTGGCGCGTAGCTCACCACTCCCAAAAATTTGGGTTGTCGCTTGACTTTTACTTGGTTCGTTCGATCAGAAGGTTGATGCGTAGGTGGGAAACCCTCATAATCATCCTTGATTCGCCAGTCTAGACCGTTAGGAACCAACGTTTGTCTCGGCAGCGCATAGATTTGTACTGCTCAGTTTTTGAACCTGGGTGAAGGGCGCGGGCTTTTCTCCAATTTCTCTAATGGTAGATGTAATTGGCGCGGGTATGAGCGTATGGATGCTCAGATTGCTAGGAAATCCATCATTAGGGCATGTTTTCTTGATTGTGTCACCTCCTTGATTCGTCGTCCATTTTGCCGAAGGAAGGCTGAACCAATCTGAATCACTGACAGCTCCAAACTACGAAATTGAATTACCCGCGGCAATGGACTCCGAGTCAGTATCGCTCTCTATTGTATCTGATGTTCTGGAAAGAACCCATGTGTGTTGAAGAGCAGCTTCTGCTGTAATACGTTGGGGGGCGGATGGCGCCAGGGGTCGATGTACAAAATCCTTGAATTCTGGGCTTGCCGAGTTAGTGGTTTCGGGGAGGCAAAATGGTCTCCCTGCCACAACGTATGTGAAGAAATCTTCCGATGAGTCGAATGCACCTGCGTTGGAAACCATCCTGAGCGCAATAATCCCAACCGCCCAGATATCAACAGCGTATATGTAAGCTGCACGTTCGGACCGCGAGATCGACATGTCTCCAGGAGTAAAGATCCCCTGTGCTTCTGGTGCCATGTACCCAGGCGTTCCAGCACCAACAGAGGTGCGCCCTGTGGCTTCTTTACCCTTTTGGTGATGCCAAAGTCTGTAATCTTGACCCATCAACTTGGGCCTAGGGTCTGGACGAGAATATTCTGGAATCAATATGCTCGTGTTAGCTTGACAGACAGGAAATATAAAATCCCCAAGTCTCGTACCTGAGGCTTCAAATCCCGATGAGCGAATCGATGATGATGCATAAATTGAAGACCTTCCAGGAGCTAGCTGGTGATTGCCGCTGCTTCCGATTCCGCAAAGCAACTTCCCAGGAACTGTTGCAAGTCTCCATGCTCAAAATATTCCATGACCACAAAGACCGTGTCTGATGTTTCGTACCAGCCAAAGGACTGAACAAAGCAATGATGATATGGCAATTGTGAAAACTTGTCAATTGCTTCGAGCTCTCGGACGCACTCAGATGACGGGGAAACTGCCCCTCCGCTGCACCTGATGCTTTTCACGGCTCGTAACTGTCCTTCCTTGGGGCCCTTCCGACACCGTTGCAGCCACACTGTACCAAATCCGCCTCTTCCTAGCTCCTCTCCGTCTTCCATCGCTCAGTCAGCTTCCGCGGCCTTGAGTTGCTACCATCGGTTTGAGAGCCATAGACGAAATGGATTGTGTTGCCCTTTAATACTTCGCTTTCCAGCTTCGTATCTGTGACGATGTCGGGAAGATCGGGGGCCCTGTGGTCGTTTGAAGCCATTGTTTGAGTTGCTTAGTTCTTGGATGATGAATGAACAGGCTTTCCAGATTGAAAAAGAGGGGTTTGCGGCTGCCCCGTCACAAATCCGCCACGCTTGCATGTCAATGGCACTGCCACCACAGCCGCTCAGCTTTCAGGCGTGCTTGGCAGCAATATGTGGTTAGACAAAAACATATTTTCATCTACTCCTTCTGGCGCCATCATGATAACCGATATTGATCTGGGAATCGCCTCAAACACACAGTACTGAGAGAGCGCACTGTGGACACTGGACACAGAGTTTTGAATCTGAGACATTACGCAAGCATTAAAGTTTATTTTAATTAATAATCTACTTCTTAATCATTCTCTATTAAAACAATTTATTTTAATTGATAAATGGTGCCACCGTTGGTTGGCACCAAACCCAAGCTAGCCAACATAATGCAACCGCAACAATAAAAAAAACTTGAAAAACAGAATGATGACTTGCGACACAACAACAATATCGTACGGCAATGGGATTCGGCTCTGGGATAGACGAGATCAATTTCTTCTGATAGATACAGATTTCATCAAATTCCACTTTTTGCAGAATTTGACATGGTAAGTACTCAAGATTATGAGCTCATTCGGGTATTGCTACATGTATCTAGCCTACACATACTCATAACACAGATAACCTCCCTGAATGTCCATGACATCCCTGATGGTCGCGTCCGGTATAATTCCCAACGAAGACATAACGTGGTCCAAAGTGGTCTCGGGGCCGTTGTCACCCTTTTGAGGATCAGGCGTGATGGCCAGCATGGCGGCACTCGGGCTCCCCCAACCCTGCGTAGCCGCCTCTTTGGCGATGCCGCCGTCAAACTCGATGAAGCCAATATCTGGGAGCTGCGCGTTAGGACCGCTCATGTCCGTCAGCCGCGCCGATAAGTTACGGGCCTGCCAATCCCACCACATCTTGTCGACAAATCCGTGGTGGGTGAAAAACAAGGGGTCTCCAGGTGAAGTAATGCTGTTGCCATCCATCATAGCCAGCGCAATGTGCCCGAAGAGGTGAGGTCCCATGTAGATGGCCAACCAGGCGCTCTCGTAGTCAGGCTTGCTGAGGGCGTCGTCGACATATGTCTGATTCGTCAGACCGCTGAAAAAGTCGTTGATCTTGCGGTTCACGCAGCGAGGCTTGTTGGTGAAGCCGGGGCCGATGTTGACCATCAGACCCTCAAATGGCCCACCTGAGCAGCTGCCGATTCCTTTGCCGTCGCCGCCAAAACCTGTGACCGGGTCAAGCAGCGGTGATTTCATAAATTTGCCAGCGTCGAGGGGCTCATTCCACCACGGGAGGCCGCCCTTGTAGCCGCACTCGCCGAGAAGAAATTGTTGTACATGCAAAAAGTAGCGATGAAATGGCAGGAAAGTGCCCGTGCTGTGAATCTGGAGCGCCTCAACCTGGTGAAGCATAACCAGCTCGTCCCAGCGTGTCTTGGCTCCCAGCTCCTTGAGCTTGGGCAGCTTGGCCGGACTGGTCATGACGCAGCGTACCGCATTTATGTAGTCTTTTTGATCCGACTTTTTCATGTTCCGCCTATCAACTGTTAGCTGGGTAGATGGAAGAGAAGGATCAACACCTACCACTCTTCGCGCTTGCTCATGCCCTTGCACTTGGGCGTTTTGTGCTTCCCGGCAACGGTCACATCTGTGTGTGGGAGTGCCAGTGCGGTTGAGACACCGGAAATGGCCAGCCCAAGGACACCAAGTTGGAGAAGCTTAACCATGGTGAATGCTAGAGAAGAAACGAACTCTGTCTGCTCACCAGAAACGACAAGTGCTGCATGGTCTCAACTTTTATATCTCTCTACATGCATGGTCACGTTTTATCAGTCTTCGTCAACTCAATATAAGACCTAATTATACCCTGACGAGGCGGCCTTGGCTCCGGCAGTTTGGTACTTGAAATACGACGGATGTGCTGAGTCAAGGTCATGCTGCAGCCATCTTGCATATTTATCCTAAATCAGCGAGATTTCTGGCCAACCATCCGACAGTGTGAGTGTAACCCTCTTCCTCTACTGATAGGCCCGATTGGATCCACCTCTCTGCACTGCGTTGCATTAGAGGGTCCAGTTTCGGGGACCTCGACCGAATATTTACAACACCTAAACGGAATCCTGTGAGATTTCAATACCAATCGGAAGGTTATGTTGTTGGTTCCCTGTGGCGCAGTCATCAATAGTCTTTTTTAGTTCCCAGACTACTGGACCTGTAATCTCGAAAAGGAGATTTTGTTTCCGAAAGTTCCGGCCAAAAGAAACAAAACATCAGATCACTTCTTTTGGTTGAAAGAAAACCAAGAATATTTCCCTGGCTTGTTATCCGCCAAGTGCGGCTGCTCCCGAATGGCCATCTAACAAGCTTCAATGCCCAGGTTGCCGCGCACGTTTAAATGCAGCCCGGGCGAGATCTCTCTACCTGTACGAAGTAGCTTCGTCTGACCGCCATACAGTCTAGACTCTACCGTGAGACCTGGAACACATCCAGTCAGCAGAGAACCCGATTTGGTATTCCTTGCGAGCTGCCTACCTAGGTAGGGTTTTGGGAAACAGTCAATGATTTTGGAAGGTAAAAAGACCACACCCACAGAACTTTGCCACTCGTCACAGTCCCTCGCCGCTAACATGCCTCTGCCACTACCAGCCAATCTGCGATAGGTGGCTTCGGTATACAGTGGCGATCAACGCTGGAAATATCAATCTCCGCCGTGATGGCGAAGCGAAGAGGATAACCAACAAGGATCAAGACTGTCACTGGCACTGACAGTGCCTGACAGGTGTTGTAGCAGAAGCGTTCTCAAAAGACCAGCTTTCTGCAGGAACATTGGAATTTCCTTCTTTTCTTCTTCACCTTGTCCTCAATTAGACTACATCAATCTATGCTGCAGCCCAGCCTCTTTCAATTAATTGGTTCGTCACAAAGACTGGCCTACATCACCATTTATACACCATCTTATATACTTGGGGGTTATCATTTAACTCCGAAACCACATTGGTTATTTGGTTTTAGGCTGTGTATTGATCATCATGTGAGAGGGCGTGTAGTCAACCTTCAGTCTTTCATCGGCTATTTGGGAAATCATGCACGCTAGCTCGACTGCGGCAGTGGCCGGCAGCAAGCTTCCGCCCAGAATGCTTATCCTTTCAACTGCCGAGGGGCACAGCAATTAATGTCCCCCGTACAGATATCGACGTTGCCCTGAACCTTTCCTTTCCCGTTGTTGACCCCATCATTAATGTCTAGCATTCACAGCGTCGACAAAAGGGAGGGGAGAAGATGGATCTGAAAAAGGAAGATGCCGACGAGGAGGAACAAGCGTTTCTACCCCAATCTGAAGGCAGCAACCACGGCGACAGCATTAATGGGCGACAGAGAATAAAATGGTGGTCAAGATTGCTCCTGGACGTCTCGATGGCGCTGACAATTGTTTATTTGCTTGCGTTCAAGCCAATACTCATTGGACGTGAGACCACTCGCCGAACTCCTGTCCCTCAATGTAAGTTACCTACCATGCCGAGTTCACGTTAACTCCCCTGACTTTGTTTCTGTCAGTTCCACGGAAAATCTATACTTTTCGAGACAACCCTCGATATGTGCGCGGCGACATGTGGTTCAACGAGTCCCTCACACTACACACACTTCACAACTGGGTAGAGCTGAGCTCAGGGAGTCGAGGCTACATCGTCGTCAACGACCGCAGCCGCTACGACCTACCCGAACCGTACACAGTGGCATTGGATCGACACAATGACGGGCCGGGTTTCATGATGACTGTCTTTCATCAGCTACATTGCCTATCATACTTGGCAGAGAATTATCAACGAGGATATGCAGGCATCGAGTTGACGGAGGAGGTGGCCAATCACACAGCGCACTGCTTCAACTATCTCCGACAGGGCATCATGTGTTCTGCCGACACGACGTTGGAGGGCAAGACGGATGCGGGGCCTGGGGAGGGATCAGAGCACGAGTGCGCGGATTATGATGCACTCTTGAATTGGGCAAACGAGCACTCTGCTATGAAGTGGCGGGAGGGTTTGTTACCGGTCGAAGGAGACATCTTGTGACATAAAGGCCTTTGTGTTTCAGAATTGTGGAGGAAAGGGGTTGACAAAAGTCTCCCGCAGATGGTACTGCCACAAAGCTGACCAACTGCATATCTACCTAATTGATAAGACCACTCTTGTCCGCTTTTCTTCCATAGCATTAGTCGAATTTCAACTTTCTCTCCTTACCAAATGTGACAAGAGCTTGAAGTAAGGGCATAAAATAGGGCTTGTATTCAAATCAATGTAATAATCTGTTATGGCCTCAAAGGTCCTTGCCTCCCTCCAATCTGATCTGGAGGATCAAGGCCTACTTATACTCGTAGAAGCCCTCCATGGCTTCCACTGTCTCCTGGGTCCTTCGCTCGACCGGAGGCCTCCTTTAGGCTTGGTCATGATTGCTAAGAATACAGGTTTTCTGACTCAGAGGTCCTACTGCTTTCTTCATGTAGATCCATCTCGTGTCGCCGACCTTCCTGACCAACCATCCTTCAAGATGCAGTGCTTCGGGCACCTGGACGTGCAGGGGTCAGCCGCCCATGGGAGTTGTACTATATTAACAGGCTCCTGAGGCTTCTTGGCCTGCTTGTTATCCTGTTTATTATCCTGGCACACTGTGAGCGATTTAGTCATGGGATGCCGTGTGACACCAAACCCTCATTCACTGCCACCGACGATTCATCCTCCACCATTATGGACGTTAAAAGCAATGCACTATGCAACACATGCAACGAGGTTGTTACCGATATTAAATGCCATTATCAACGCCACTACAACTCTGAATTCTGTGATCAGTCGAGAGATATACAAATCGACATAAGGATGATAAAAGATCGAATCCAAGCCGCCGCTAATGGATGTATACTTTGCCGAGAAGTCGTAAATGCGTATAAAGTGTACTATGAACGCAATCCGGATCAAGAGGAGGAACGCCATGGGTTAAAAGTGGACTTGATGGTAGGATGGGGTTTCATATACCTGAGCCTTGACATTGAAGAAAGTGAGCAAACCACCAAGTTGGTGATGTTTATGCCCAAGAAGGATTTGGACATCAAAGGTTTGTGTATTCATCACCGACGTTACCTATGAATCCCAACTGACACAAGTGGGTAGAACAAGCGCTGTGGTAGAACCCCCGTCCGACTTCGGAGCTTCGGTTGCCTACCCTCAACAACGGGTATCCGATTGTATCCTTTACCATCCCGAATGTGGCTCGACATCGGCCGGGTCCGAGTATTTCTTACCAACACGCCTTCTGGACCTCGGGAACGATAGTCTGGCCATGAGGGATGACATCAGACTGGTTGAGTCCGGCACTATCAACTGCGCCGGCGGCCCTGAGCCTTATCCCTTATTGAGCCATTGTTGCGGTCCCCCGAGACTGGGTAACGAACCCTTAAAAACTACCAAAACCAATCTGGAGCAGCATAAGAAAGGAATCTCTTTCAACAATGACCTTCCCAAGACTTTCCGGGATGCAGTACAGCTTGCAAGGGCCATGTCAGTCCAATATCTCTGGATTGATTCCCTATGTATCATTTAGGATGACGCAGCGGACTGGCAAAAAGAGGCGTCAAGGATGGCCGCCTACTATCAAAATGGGATTTTCACCATAGCCGCAGTCTCGGGCAGCTGACAGTTCTGGTCGCTTCAACTTTGACATGGATCCAACTTTGGATAACCCGTCTCCTGTATGGGTTTACCACGATGACAAGGATATCGTCCAAGAAAAGAAACTATTCCGGTCTGAAATAATGTTCATGAACCGTCGCAACTTGTCGAATGCTAAACATATAATATCGGGACCCTTGAGTAGACGTAGCTGGACCTTGCAAGATCTAGCTCTGTCAACACGTGTCGTCTTCTGTGACGAAGGTCAGTTTCACTGGCAGTGCCGCCATGGGATTGACTCGGAAGATTGATGCCGGAGGGGACTGGAGTTCAGTTACGCAAGTCAAATTAGTACTTTGCGTTTCTCTGACGAAACCAAGTCCATGGTCGAGTGGTTTAACATTGTAGAAGCCTACAGCAAACGCAAGTTGACCTACAGAACCGACAGCCTGGAAGCATTTGCTGGTATCAGTCAACATTATGAATAGCGAAGAAAGGAGGAATGCATACTTGGGGTTTGGCCCTCGACGCTCGGCTTCGACCTCGCTTGGACCCCAGTGGGCGATCCAGGAACGCCTCCAGAAAAAAACTTTTACGGAAACGGAGCTGCTGGAAGGAATGCCGTCGTGGTCTTGGTTTTCCTACATGCAAGTCAGGGAAATAATGTATCGTGGCTTGAGCGATGATGCGGCTGGCACAATCCGGCATTCTGAACGCCTTTTCCTTGTCAGCTGGTCGTTTCTTGGATAAGAGAACCTCTAACATCACAACTGGTCTCTGTGAATCTTGTGGTTGAAGGCGTGCTGTTGTCTAGCGACTACATTCCGGAAAACTTGGAGATGGCTGGTCGCTACGTGGACCTTTCGTTGCCTGAACCCCAATACTGATCGGTTTAAGAAGCTCCCTATCACGGTGGTTCATTCAGTTTAGTCGCCTATAAGATACATCTGCAGAATCTCCAGTCCCCCCACATCCACGTTTTAGTACTTGACAAATTCATCTACCGCTTTACCCGCAAATTACCAGACCACCTCCCGGTACGTACCAAGTACCTCTCACTCCAATATTCTAGGAATCTAGACTGCAACGGTGACAGAGCAATTGGGTAGATGCGGGGTGCATTAGACCGGGATGTACCCCGGATTTTCTAACCTTTCTCGACATACTTGGCTTCTCCGGCACTTGGGAAGAGCTAGAGCAAGAAGTTGGACAAGTTTAACTGAAAGGTTGACATGTGAAGATGCTCGATGAGGAGAGAGGATTGGCTGAGATTGAACATTGAGTGTCGAGGAGGCATGGTGAGATTTGAATGGGATGGACTGTTTATGCAGATCAACATGAGAATTTACCGATTCCTCTCACCACATCTTTTCGTTTCACCACCTTCTTGACTCTTCAAAAAGACTTTACCACTAAACTTGATCTCCGAGTCCCGTCCCCTCAAAATCGAACTGAAGCACATGTCAAAGTTGGTCCAATCCCCTCGGCATCCAAGAGAGGAGAATCATGGTAAAGGATCAGGAACCGTACATTAGCGTAAAAGTCCTTGCGGGATCTAAGAAAAGTTGGTGGTGTGAATGACGATCCTTTCCTCCGTGGAAGTTGGTGCCAGGTACGGGAGAAGCTTAGCCTTTCCTGGGCGTCAACAACAACTCCGCACTCTCTTCTCCAACTACCTAATTGACTGACCGTTCTACATATTGGGGTCAATGTTTCTCTAGTGTAGAATCCGTACTCGTACATCCTGCTGGACAAGTGTAACGGGCGGTATCACCAAGGACTTCTCGGTCACTCGGGTACTCGGAGTGAATATCGGAATGTGTATCAGGGCTCTTATGTTACAACAGCATGAAAGAGTACTTTTCAGTCAATTTTCCTCAGTAATATGTGGAAAAAAGAGGAAAAATTTAAAAATAAAAATATCTCAAAAAGGAAACCAAAGACGTCAACGCCAAGGAGCAAAACCCAGTACGGAACAAGACATGCCTTCCCTAGGAATGGCTGGCGTCGGCCTATATAGACAAACGAGGAAAGATGCCCCGATTTCCCCGCAATAGCTTCCCCAACCCATCTGCACCCCACACGAAAGAATGCAACTTCCCCAGAATTCAGATCTTTGATGGCTCTTTCCAAGTTACAATCCACGTTGTCAACAGGGAATTGACAGTTGGAGCCTGAAAAGAATGTCGGCTCCGTAGCCCGGATTCCTGTTTGATTCCACTCCTTTCCTCAACAATTTTTTGGGCGTCTCCATTCTTTTGCCCAATTAACCCTTTCCCCTCACTACACCGTTTTTTTTTTTTTTTTTTGTTTTTTTTTTCCCCAAAACTATTGATCTACCGGCATTCTAATGCAGTTCCCGCGCGCCCTTCGAATCCTTTCTAATCTCGGTCAAATATCTTGTTTTTTTTAGCGCCATGAGCTCAAAGCTTATTCACATGCATCCTCTCTCTGTCCCAGGAACGACACACACAGATAGCATGCCAGAAAAAGAATTTGTGGGTGATTGTGACACCAGGCAGCCCAACCAGAGAAACCACGCAGCGTGATTGTGTCAGAATGCTACGCTGAGGTCCTAATGGTTCCCCAGACCGCCAGATGACCAATGATCGCTGATCCTTTCCGCGGAATCACGGGAAACAATTGTGCCTGACGCCCGGTAAATCACCACTTCCACCGCCGTCCTTCGGCCGCTTACCTTTCTCGTCCATATCTCCTTTCTTACTGTGGTCACCTGTTCCATCAAAGAGACATGTCACCCAAGACTCACCAAGACTCGTGGGGTAGATGGCGGGGTACAGAGAACCCCTCTTTGGGATACCTATCCATTGACAACAACATGAACAGCGACAATCAACTATATAGAGACCTCAAGTTGTCGCTTCCATCTCGATCATGATGAAGAATCAGCCAGGGAATCTCACATCATCCTCCTCCTCCTCCTCTCCTGCCTCTTTCTCGGAAATACACCATGAAGGGCTTCACCACTCTCATCGCCGCCGCGGCCCTCCTTGGTCAGACAATCGCTGCCCCTCCTGAGCCACCAACTCAAGTCCTTGAGAAGAGAGCATTTCCAACAGTCACCATCCCTTCGGGTGACGAGATCGTCGGTGTGAGCCGTCTCGAGACTGAGGCTTTCAATGGCATCCCCTTTGCTGAGGCACCAGTCGGTCCCTTGCGTCTCAGACCTCCAGTCAGACTCAACAGGACTTTGGGTACTTTTGATGGCAGAGGAATCGCCCCAGCATGCCCTCAGTTCTTTGCTGATACCGACTCCAACGATCTGATTGCAAGGGTCCTTGACGCTATCACCAACCTGCCCTTCTTCCAGAGGGCCCTCAAGATCAGCGAGGACTGTCTCAACATCAACGTTATTCGTCCCATTGGTACCAAGGCGGGTGATAAGCTCCCAGTCCTTTTCTGGATCTATGGCGGTGGATTCGAGGTATGTTTTCAAAAGAGTCCGAATTACCCCTGAATTTTGCTTACTAATAATGTTTACAGCTCGGATGGAGTTCCATGTACGACGGCGGCCCGCTTGTTTCCAACGCCATTGCGAACGGCAAGCCCTACATCTTTGTTGCTGTCAACTACCGCGTTGGAGCTTTTGGTTTCATGCCCGGCAAGGAGATCCTCCGGGACGGTTCGGCCAACCTGGGTCATCTCGACCAGCGCATGGGTCTCGAGTGGGTTGCTGATAATATTGCTGCCTTTGGCGGTGACCCTGACAAGGTCACTATGTGGGGCGAGTCTGCCGGTGCCATTTCAGTCCTGAACCAAATGTCCCTCTACGACGGCAACAACAAGTACAAGGGCAAGCCTCTCTTCCGCGGTGCCATCATGAACTCTGGCAGCATTGTCCCCGCCGACCCCGTTGACTGCCCCAAGGGCCAAGAGATCTACGACGCTGTGGTCTTGAAGTCTGGGTGCAAGGGCGCAGCCGACACTCTCGCCTGCTTGCGTAACCTCCCCTACGAAAAGTTCCTAAACTCTGCCAACTCCGTCCCCGCCATTCTGTCCTACAACTCTGTTGCTCTCTCCTACCTTCCCCGTCCCGATGGTGTGGCCCTCACCAAGTCTGCCGATCTCCTTATCAAGGAGAAGAAGTACGCCGCGGTTCCCATGATCATTGGCGACCAGGAAGACGAAGGCACCCTCTTTTCCCTGTTCCAGACAGACGTCAACAACTCCAACCGCCTGATCAAGTATCTCAAGACCTACTTCTTCCAGGGCGCCACCGACGCGCAAATCTCCGGTCTCGTTGATCAGTACCCCAATTTGCTCTCTACAGGTTCCCCCTTCAACACCGGCATCCTCAACGAGGTCTACCCAGGCTTCAAGCGTATTGCCGCCCTTTTGGGAGATGTCGTTTTCACCATCACCCGCCGCCTCTTCCTCGAGACTGCACTGACAGTCAACCCCAACGTCCCGGCCTGGTCTTACCTAGCCAGCTACAACTACGGCTTGCCAGTCCTCGGTACCTTTCACGGCAGTGATCTCTTGCAGGTATTTTACGGCATTTTGCCCAACTACGCCAGCAGGAGCATCCAGTCTTATTATGCCAACTTTGTGTACAACTTGGATCCCAACAACGCCAGCGGCGGCACGAGCGCAAAGTCGAAGGTTGCAGAGACTTGGCCCAAGTGGACTGTGAAGGATAAAAAGATGATTCAGTTTTTCAATAACCGGAATGAGAATCTCAAGGATGATTTTAGGGATGGAGTTGGCAAGTATTTGAGCAAGAATCTGGATGCTTTCCATATTTAAGGGTTTTTGGGTTTTATGGGTTTATGATTGCATTTTCAGGTGTATGGCGTTTGGTTTTTCTGTTTTTCTTTTCTGATGGTGGAGGTTGGATCTTTCAGGCCACGAATCTCAGATGTTGAGTTTCTCGTGATGTCTGCTGCTGGGCTTTCTAGCAGGAGTAGTAGTGATGAAAAGAAGTTATTTGCGTGTTCAAATTTTTGTCTTCCGCCAGATGAAACGCCCTTGTGTAGCCAACATCAAGTGATTCTTGAATTACTGTGCAACAAGCGATGCCCGGCTTTTTATGCAACGGCCTGTGGCATTGACCTTTGACAGAGCGGGTGAAATGGAACACAATCAGTCATTATTGTTTGAGAATCTGGCCACCATAATTTTTTGTGTAGTATGAAACCTTTCGCAGTATCACGGGCATCATGGGAGAATATTTAGTCACCTAGACCCCGCTCTGCTCTTTTGAAGGATAGATGTCTCCTCCCACTCTCAATTTTTGGCGGTACAACGACAACAATCCTCAACTGAACTGCTCACACGATGAAACCCATTATCGCGATCTTTACAACCCTTAGACTCCTCACCCGGTGGCCTACAGCTACTCTGGCTGGCTCAGTTCAACCTTTTTCTCGGGAGACATATAGCCCCTGCTCCGACGAGAGTTTCGTAAAAGCTTGTTGTAGTACACTGGAGGATAGAGACGGTAGAACGCTTGGGTATGGGTGTTCAGCGGGTATGTCTTCATTCAATCTGAATTGACTCGAAGATGTTGCTAATCTTTTTGATAGTTGATTGGATAGTTCATAATTTGACCGAGTTTGAGAAGATGTGTGGACGGGGTGATGGAGGGTATTATGCTACTTGTTGTAGACATCCTTTTGGATATCCGGTGAGTTGTCAATGTTATTTTTTGTGAGGATTGGGTGAAGAGAGTGGGGTAGACATTAAAGAAGAATGACATAAGTGATGAGAATGCTGACAGAAAATACCTATTTTGTTGTTATTTTAGGGCGAGATTGATATTTGTGAAAGAATTGCTGGGACTTGAATAGTTGATGACCTGGAAGTATTCGATTTTAATTATCTTCAGGATCTTGGGCTATTCTGTTCTAGTTTCATTCGCGGTGAAGCTATGTAATAATGAACTGATTGAATTATCCCCAATGTCTTGTAGGAGTAAAGAAGAAGAAAACCAACAAAAATAAAGGGACTGAAATGCATTTTAGGCAAATTGGACCAATCCAAGGGTATGGGAAGGGTTAACCAGTTGGGGAAGCCGGGTGCAGACATCTCCCTCTTCACGCATGCGCGTTCATTCTCGCCTTCCAACATATCACACCCATAACCACAATCCGCGGCATCATGGAGCCTCTCTCATCTGCGGCCAGCATCATCGCAGTCGTAGGAGCTATCGCGGCAACGACAACTACAGCAACCAGCTTTATGCGCAATGTTCGGGATACAATTGAAGCTCAAGGATGTTCTAGACTGCGCTGGGTGGGAACGGGAAAAGCAACCATTCAAAAGCTGCAAGATGACCTCGAACTGCACAAGTCAACATTGAGTGTCACTTTGGATTTTGTCTCAATGTATGTTTCCCTTCTTGTCCGCTATACTGATACTGACTTGATATCTGCAAGTCTTATACTTCGAGACATCAAAAAAGACACAAAAGAGATTGTTCAAAGAACCACTGCAATACAGGAGGATACTAACCAGATTCGCATCGACATGGGCTCGGGTCTGGTTGAGATTTCGCGGTTACAGTCTCAAGTGCACTCTCTTCAGCTGGCGCCGAACAGACCTTCGGATTATATTCTCGACAGGTTTCTTGGGGAGCTGAGAAGCGATGCTGAGACTGTTCTAGGGAGTCAAGATCATCATTTAGCGTTTGACGAAGATGAGCCGTCAGTAGATGCTCAAAGTGAGAAGGATGATGCGCCCGAGCCACCGACACCTGCACCACAGCCAGAACAACAATATGAATGAGGAACAAGAGTCTGTCGAGGTGAATATCCGTACCCCGAAAAATCATGTGCTCAAAACGGTATGTAAATATTCAACCTGTCAACTTGGGATGTAAGTGATTCTACACTACTACGGCTGTATGTCTGTGCTAAGATTCTGATAGGCCATGAAGCGTCTCATTAAGTCTGGGGATTTCATCTTTGGAGGGCTTGGAGACCTCGACAATTACCACTTATTTGAATCAAATGGAAATTATTTCTCCAAGGATGACTGGGAGACGGCTGTAAAGCCGGGCTTCCGATTGACTCTAAGTTGTTCAACAAGGATCAAGACCCAAAGATCTACTTCAAAGATTGTATTAGTCGCAAGTTTGAATTCTCAATTTGGTTGGTAGATACGTGGAAGGTAAGTTCGCCTTGGCCTGGTTTATCTTTGTTCTCGACTGACCTACTGCATCAGGGTATCCAACGTGTCATTATGGCCGCGTTTTTCGAAGTTCCCTCGACGGCAAAGCAGGTTAAACTCGGCCACTACGATCTGCCCGAAGTCCAATCACTGGGGTATGATCCCGTTTTGATACATCCGGCTCAATGGGATAGCACGTCAAAGCCAGGCATGTCAATCATCATGACCTTATGGCCACTCGCCCCCTCAGCCGAACCAATATCGGGAGTTCCGCCTATTGGCAAACCGGGCGTTTTTCGGAGTTCGAAAGAAGCACGTAGTGGTGATTTAGCTGAGCTGTTTGGCAAAGCAAGCTCTAAAGCCACCAGGGAAAACAAGAACAGGGAAGGTACAGAACGCACGACCGCTACTGAACATCGGCCGAGGCGAAAAAAAACAAGCCAATCCATTAGGGTGGATGGTTGGGACTGCGAAGAAGCCCAAATCCTAACTCCAATTCTTATACCCGTTTGAAACTCGATCGTTGAGCAGTTTTCGAGGTCATTCAGTGAGCCGGATTGGTTATCGTGACAGGTCGGGAGAGGTAGCACAGAGCAAAACAGCAACGGAAGGATCTCGAGGTTACAGAATTTCATATCACATATACTGAATAAATCAAGACATAACCTGTCTTCAAACTCTATGAAATTATTTGACGTTGGTCCACACACACAGTCCTGTTGCTGTCTTGCCAAGGTTTGGTCTGTTATCCAAGGTGTCACTCCTGGGCTAGAAAAGAGCAACTGCGGTGAAACAAATACCGTGAAATCAACCATGCAGATTAATAATGCCAGAAACTGCATTAGCCCAAGATGAAGCTATTCCCAATCACCCATGGTCAAAAAACAAACGCGCTCCCATCCATGTCAATAACTTACGCGCCGTGCCAAGATGATCTAATTCGAAGAGCGGCTCGCAGCCGACATGGCGTAGCGCTCTGAGTTCCTATTGGTCAACCACCCCGATCCCATCAACCAAGCCACCAAGCATGATTTTGAGCCATGGACCTGCATGGTTTAGAAACGACGGGAAGGGGTTGATATCAAGTCTTTTTATCATCAGCTCTTGACTTTGTCTTCACCATCATCACCGACACACAATCATCGGCAACATGGAACAGCCGGCAGGGCGCTGGGGGCTACACTGGCGAGCCGCGACCTCAATGGCAATATTCTTTCTTGCCGGGTTGGCCTCAGCTATTGGACATCACGTATTCTATAGCAGCCTACACAAAAAAGTGGTTATAGACACAAAAGACCGTTGGGACTTGGAGGCAATCAGGGACGGGCAGGAGTGGTATGTACCATTTCAGTCCACATCTTCGGTAAGCAAACATCTAATACAGACACTTTTTCAGGAAAATCCGTTTTGGCACAGCATTCGCCTTCCTCACACAATCACTCTTCGCCGAAGCCATCGACGTGGCATTCCAACAAACAGTCTGGGTAGCAGCCAGACAACAATCCATCAGCATCGACGGCCTAGACGCCATGTTCTCAGCCGGCGGAACAATCTGGAGTTACTTCAAATTTGAATTCCTCAAAAAGGCCACCCTCGGAGCCATCCTCGGTCTCCTCAAATGGCTCATTCCCTTTTCAGCCTTAATAACCCCAGCAACCCTCACCGTAGTCCAATCCAACATTTCAACCTCATCAATGATGCCAGTCCCCTCCGTCAACTTCTCTATCGTGGAACCCTTATACCACTGGAACATGAGCAATCAGCAAATCGACGGAGCAGCGGCAACGCACGACGGTATAACCCCTTACTTTAACCGTCTCCTCTCCTCAACTGCAACCTCTGTCCAAATCCTTCCCTTCAAATCTGTGGCACCCAATTCCTCTTACGACCTAACCTTTCACGGTCCTTCCTTTCGCTGCAATTAACCATCCCCTTTAATAGAAGAAGCAATCTATCTCATGGCAAACGCAAGCTACCGAGTCAGCTTTCACGATGGATTACCTCCCGGAAACCCCTCCTTCGAAACAAAACTCCCTTGGCTTGCCTTTGCACCCCATAATGTAGTCTTTGAACTTCTGGCCTTAGCAGAACGAGGCAAAGCCCCCTTGAAAACAAGCAAAGACGTCCGGCTGAATTTTCTCAACTTTGCAAGACATTGCATAGTCGTCGATCCCAATTCTTTCAAAAACACGAGTATAATAGGGAAGGAACTCGGTCAAATGTCTGAACCAGTTTGCGAGGGGATAATCGGCTTTGATCCCGAAAACCCAGAAAACGTAACGCATGAATATGTTTCTGCCATCAATACCGCTCTCGACCTTCCTCGACGAGAACCATTTAATCGTGGACGGTTATGGATCCGAGTCGACAACGATACTTCATACGATTGTGTTTTAACAGACACTGAATACACCACTCGATTTTATTTTTCTTCCTCAGAAGGAATGCAACGAATCGACCCGAATTACAACTTCAAATACACAGAAGAAGACTTGCACGGTTCTTACTTTGGTATTGCTAACGCATTATCAAACTATCTAACTGGTGCCATGCGAGTCTTTAGCAGAGGTTCAGGAATGGTGCCTTTTCGCACTCGAGTCACCGAATCAGCCATATTCGGTGCACTAAACTTTAATCCGCTGCCAGGGACTGACGCCCCGGGACTTTCGGAAAGGGTTCTGACCCCAGAGGTTAGGGATCTGGCTCGAAATAAAACGGTTGGGGAGTTGGTGGAGGAGTTATCTCGGAACTTAACGCTGAGTTTATTCAGTGCTGAGAGGGTATTGTAAGTCCTACACGCAATAAAACCAACCCCTTGAATCAGAACTAACACATTTCAGAGACTGGAACTCAACAATCGCCAACGTAACAATCACCTCCCAAGCAAATGTCCATTTCTACGGCAGTCGAAACCTCATCATAACGTACGCAGTCACTTGTTCATTTGCTCTCACAGCCGTAGCAGTCGGTGTCATATCACTATTCAGAAACGGAGTCAGTCACCAAATTGGGTTCCTCACCTTTTTGTTGACGACACGAAACCCAAGATTGGATAGTTTGACTATTGGAGAGTCAATGGGTGCCATGCCGCACAGTAAGAGAGTTACAGACACAAAACTGAGGTTTGGATTTATAAAAGGCAGTTATGATGATGGTAGAAGGGAAACAACTCGGGTTGGGTTTGGGTTTGAGGACGAGGTGGAACCGCTCGTCAAGGGAATGGCATATCGCTAATCTTGGTCTGCCTCTGTAAATATTTCATCACCTACAATGTACATACTTTTATACAATCTTATGTCGTGACGTCGTTGATACCATCCTTGGCTACCATTTGGCTCAACCAAAACCAACATCATCAACTGTCACACGGCATTCCATGACTGAATCGCTCACAGTGTGCCAGGTCAGCTAACAGGACAACAAGCAGGCCAAGAAGCCTCAGGAGCCTACCAAT